>JANIJG010011233.1:58922-106754 GCA_024611175.1 Megaceryle torquata
GTGAGAAGAGGCTGTCCCTTTCCTCTTGACACTCAGCCCTCAGATATTTATAAACATTTATCAAATCCCCTCTCAGAGCCCAGAACTGGACGCAATACTCCAGGTGAGGTCTCACCAGTGCAGAGTAGAGGGGGAGCAGAACCTTATGTACCCTTAGCCATCAGATAAAACCTCTCCTTTACACTGTTTCACTCATTTAAAATTCTCCCAATATGAAACACTTTCATTTCATCATTTCACCTGGTTAGAGGAATACTGTTTTCCTTTACTCATTTCAGAACCATACTTCCCACAATCTTGAAGGAGAGACACTTTTAGATTGTGAACTCAGGAATGTGTATCTTCCCTGGAGTACAAGTAGCTATCTTTTCAGTAATCACAGATTAGAAAAAACTACTAAACTGTCCCTTGTGCAGTCACCCTTACCATTTCCACTACTGACATTTCAGTTACATGTTTCACAAATGAAAACCTAATCAGAGCATGTTGTAGCCTCTAAGCAGATTGCATTTTTCTTGTTGTTGTTTAAATTTAATATACTTTTCCCAAAGTTATGAACCATAGTGAAAACTGGGGTTACAGCAGTTTTTGTGTTTTGGCCCCTTTTCAAACTGAAATCCCACAGACCTGAAAAAAAAAAAAACCAACCCAGAATGAATCCCTTATTTTAGTCAACAGCTTCATGACTTACCTGAATCAATTAGAAAACAAGATTTATGCATTTTTCCAATAAAAAGTTCCAATCCTATAATAGCATAGATTATGATTACAAACAATACCAAAAGGGCAATATGGAGGAGAGGGACCATGGCTTTTATAATGGAGTTCAGGACAACTTGTAAACCTAAAAGTAAAAAGAGGATACAAGATATGAACCAGACATCTATGTCTTGCCTTACCAAAATTTCTGTATTTACCCATTGTTAGAAATTATTTATACAGGCATGCAGAGTGAAACAGTTTTAAAAAACATTTCTACTGCCCGGAACCACAAAATGTTCTTGTAACATAAAATAGTTCATAAGAACCCAAAATTTTGTGTCAAAGTAACCTTTATTAACAGATGAAATAATTATGTCATAGAAGTCAATATTTGAAATGTGTGACAATAATTTATGTTGATTTAGAAAGAAAGAGCACGTAGTCAATGTGTCACTGCAGGTCATTTTATATGACCTTTAAGAAATTCTGTGCTGCAACGAAAATTCTGTGGCAAGTCCTGAGAAAATATAAATTCAGGCAATAATAATAATAAACAATAAAAATTTTAGTTTTATTTTCTAGTCTATTGGCATTTTGACATGTAATTTACTTTAATATAAAGCTTCTCAAAAGGAAGTGTATTCCCCTGTCTGCTTACTGAACTGTGTAAGAAGATCATACACAGAATGAATTCACAATCCTTTATTCAACTTGAAATAGAGTATCATTCATCTTGAAACTGACTATATATACATAACCAGGTAACAAAAAATCAACTTTATATTATCTCATTTCTGTCAGTGTCTGGAACAAGGAAGTTAAACAATCAGTTACAGTACTCATACCAGTGGAATTATATAGAAAAGAGCTTACTGGGCACTCCTGATACAAGCCGGAGAGGTCGCAATACACGAAAGGCTCTTAGGGCTTTGACATCAAAGCCACCAGGTTTGCCACCTGAGTGGCTTCCACCTTCTGTTTCTTTGGTTAATTGTTCCAATATTACACTAAATAATCTAGAAAATGAGATGAAAGGTAGGGTCATGAACATCCATTTACCATGCCATCAAAAGTATTAGGAAATTACTTAAACTGCAGATAATTCTGAAAAGCCATTCAGCTGTCAAAATCAGAGGTTTATTTACACATGAAATCATGACAGGAAGAGTTAAGAAGTGCAAGAGTTTCTAATACCTCCAGAGAGTGATGATCAGAGAGTATCCAATAAATTAGCATTCTGCTTGTATACACAATCTGCTATTTTTAAATAAATTAAGCTACTTTGCCATTTCTTTGTTCAAATATTTTAGCTGTAAGGTTTGGAGATTTATTCTCTTTAGAACATGAAATAGATAATCACTAGAAACCATCTGTTTTAATTTTAGTGGAATATATGACCTCCAAATGACACTGCAGTTAAATATTCTAAATACAGTCAGCAAAATTGAATATATTAACTGTCCAACATTTAATAAGGCCAAAAAGATTTGTTTCTTACATATAATATCTTTGAGGTTAAAAATACTCCAAGATGACTCCATTATATTGCATTTCTTCACTGCAGAAATGAGCTAGTCATTCATCCGGACAGTTTGCAAGACATGAATTTTATTTTTCTTTCCCAATCCTAACAGGAATTTGAAGTGATACAAGTGGTTGAAGTGCAAAGTAGCCTTAGGTTTATTTCAGTTTGGACCTGCAGTTCAGATGCATGGTTTTCTAGACTGTGGCTAGACCACACAAACCATACCATCCTTTGGCACAGAATCTGTAGTTCAGTAGTTGCAAAACTGAACTTTTGAAAGGTTTATCTAATCAACAGACTTTCGTAATCTTGAAAAAAATGTTTCACACTTGTAAAGGACTTCTGAAATGGGCATATTTTTGGTATTCTCAAGAAAAGTTTTCACAACTTTGTCATGCTGGCTGGCTGCTAGAAATTAGGTACATAGAAATACAGACATTTAATATTTCAGGTCCTGACTCAGCCCTATAATTTATTAGAAGCATAGAATCATAGAATAGCTTGGGTTGGAAGGGATGTCTGAAGGTCAGAGAGTCCAACTCCCCTGCAGTAAGCAGAGACTTCCTCAACTAGATCAGGTGCCTGACCATAAATGTCTCCAGGGATAGGGCCTCCACCACCTCCCTGGGCAACCCGTTCCACTACCCTCAGAGTAAAGAGCTTCTTCCTAAAATCCAGTCTAAATCTACCCTTTAGTTTAAAGCCATGGTCCCTTGTCCTACCACTACATGCCCTTTTAAACAGTCCCTCCCCAGCTTCCTTGTGGGCTGCCTTCAGGTACTGGAAGGCTGCTGTAAGGTCTCCCCAGAGCCTTCTCTCCAGGCTGAACAACCCCAACTCCCTCAGCCTGTCCTCGCCAGAGAGGTGCTCCAGCCCTCTGAAACAGACATGACGAAATAGAAGCATAATGGTAAGAAAACAAGCTAGCTCAGTGATTTCAAGAGTGACTACTCACGCTCTAAAGACAGACATGATTAAACAGACTTCTGAATCAAGTCCCAAATGAAGAGAAGATGCTTTCACAGCCTGCCAGTTCACACATCATTCAGAAAATTAAAGGGCTACAGGCATAGGAAGATGCTATGTGAAAGCTTTATCTATCAGGACTTTATTCTTTCACAGAAATCAATGGAAATTATGTGGCACAGAATGCAGGCAAGTAGTAGACTGCTCTGAAAGTAATTCACTCTTTTGACTGGTTTCAGTAAGAAGTGAAAAAGACAGGAGAAAATACCCCATTCACAGCTACATTTACAGTTCTGTCAGTTTATGTCTATCCTACAAAGCCATTAAGGTATAAAACCGTTCATCTCCTTTATTAAAATTGACGGGTTTTTTTCCCCGTACAGTTTAACAAAGTTTAAACACCAAATCTGATGTGGAAAAAAGTCTACACATGCTTCCCTCCTGCTAGTAGAGATTTCTTATGGTATAATTAAGATTTACGCATTTGTATTGCTACGATTTCTGCTGAGAAAGCACATGAAAAAAATTTCATCCAATATATTCAATATAGGACATGGTGGCAGGTTTTTCAAAGCTATTGAAAGACCTAATCAAATTTCACAATGAGAGTAGTCAGAGCCAGAAGCAATTACATATCCACCTTGGGTTATATATGAAAATCAATTTTTCCCTAGGCTTTTAAGTATTAATGAAATAAATGGACTCACGCTTGCTTACTTGCTGGTGTAGATTGTGCTCTTGTAAGAAACAAAAATATTGCTCACAGTTTCATCAGTGTCTGACATGTTATGAAAGGTTCGTTTTGTCTTCCAGATAGACTGATGACAACCTATACAATAGTTTATATTAAAAAAACATTTGGGATTGAGCTAGGATTTATATCTTAGTGTGATATTTCAGGTATTTGATAAGATGTAGTCCTTTTTTATTTGTATTTTCCACAGATTCGGTGTGAGCATTTGACCTAACTAAATTTAACCTCCAATAACGAGTGGTTTATGAGTTAATGGAAAATTTTTTACTTATCATGCATTTAGGACACAGCAAAGATGAGGTCATGTTAATTAGACTGCTCCAGGGTTACTGTAATTCTGTGGTCACTTGACAAAATAGAAGAGGTCTATTCAAGTGACTGCCTGGCAAGAGAATAGAGCTCCTATGTGTTACAGTGTCCACACCTGCCCACCAAGCTTCCCCTTCAGGCACAGGGGACAATCTGTTGCGAACGACCTGACCTGATGAAGTGTCTATTTATATACAAGTTTTAGTCCTGAACCGAAATGGACCAAATGCCAAGCAACTGGCCCAAATACAATCTTCTCAGTAACATTTACTACCTCAGAATCAAATATTTGTAATTGGATATTCATAATACTTGCCTAAATTTAATAACGCTTTATCACAAATTCCTCTACTTTGTATCCTTTTATTTTCCCTTAATGTAATGACTTAAGAGCAGCACACGCTAATTTCTTAGCCTTTTCAATTACAGGCAACCCTTGATATAGTTTGAACTTTTAAAGAATGTTAAAGTATTGCACACTATGTCAAGGTCTTGTTTGCAAGCAATCCACAACATACAAAGTCATAAGTGGATAATATTCTCAGGTTCTATATAATAAATATTTTCAGTAGAGAAAATTTCCAATACTGAAAATTCCATTGGTTTGGGGTTTTTTGTGTGTTTTGTTTTCAATGTAATCTCCACATTAGTTAGGAAATTAGAGAATATGTGCCTCAAGATTGATTCCCTAGATAACAGAAGGTAGAATCTTTTAAGAAACTAGTAGTAGCATTGATATGAAATTGCTGACAAAGTGTTATTCACCATAAGCAGGTGTGCAACATAAATGTGGGATGTTCCACTCTTCCATAATCTGCAAAAATCCTGAGCAATCCCCCCTTCTGAGGAACACAACAAACACTTCAGGGTTTCCTGGTACACTAAGGTGCACAGGGGAAGAAATTAAAAAAAAAAACAAAAAAAAACCCCCAAAAAAACACCAAACCAAACACCCACACAAAAAAAAAAAACCACACACACACACCAAAACCAACCCACACACCCACAACCAAGGTGTTTTTTGCATGCATTTTCCCCCAGCCAAGCCAAAGTCACATATCTGGGGCCTGATGTGCAGCACACTAAAAGAAAGTCCAGTCTTCCTCAGATTTTTGGAAAGGTCAAAGAATCATACAATTTAGTCTGTCTCCTCTGATTACTTTTCTCCATTTTGAAACACATGGGCTCTCACAGAGGCCTCTGTAGAAGAGATGAACTCCATATTACCACAATACAGAGATAAATAAATAAATGTATGGAACTAAACTAATCAACCTTCATCCCATGGAAAGACATTAGGAGTACACCTTGGAAAAAAATCAAATGGAAAAGATTCTGTAAGACAAAAATCAAGAAAAAATTTTGGTGGAACTCAGAACTTGCTAGGAATTTTTACTATTAAGTTGATTATGCAACAGTCTGCAGTCAAAAACAGCACTGAAAACTTTTAGGACTTTGAGTTTTGCTCTCTTATCAGTTCTTTTACTCCAAAGGAACAGATATCAAGTGTAAGCCATTACTCATAGCCAAACAGACATCTCTATCTCACTGTAAAGAAGTTTTTAAATCTTTCTGTAATGAAGAATAAGTTACTTACCCTACTATTACTATTACAAAATCCAATAAATTCCATCCATTTCTAACATATGCATTGGGGTGGAATAATAATCCATATGCTATAATCTTCAAAAATGTTTCAACTGTAAAAATTATCAGGAAGGCATATTCTACTTTTTCCTGTAAAAGACAAACAAAGTACAATGAAAGACAATGTAACATCTCTTTTACTAGTTACAATCTGCAGTTAAGTGGATACCTTGTGTTGCTCAGGACTAAGGAGACACAACACTGGTAGTTTATTTTACAGGTTTTAATTGCATAGCACTTAATGATACCTGTACTGACAAGGTTGTAATTACATAATTGCATGAGATTTTCCTGTTTTCACATTCTGACAGAGAAAAAGGTCCTGTTTCTGCAGACATGGAATTATACTGTACCTCTGCTTAAGCAAATAGTTCCATCCAGGTCAATAGGATTCTTTGCATTCATTAAAACCAGAAAATGATGTAGAACAGGGCCCCGGAAAGATCCTTAAAAGGTATGCAGTGTCATACTTGCTTTCACTATTCATTATATCAGCCTTTACATAATTAGAATCCACAGAGTTCTGCCTAATAAGGGAGTTTGAGACAATGATATCCCATACTATGGAGATTCAAAAAGTTGTAAGATAATTTTATGCTGTTGGAACTTTTTCATCTTGTCATGGAGGTTTACAGACTTAATCTTCCTTCCACATCACCAGAATCTCTTTAAATCACCCCAATATGCTTGAAAATGTTTTAATTTAGTATATCATCACCTTCTATCATTGAAGCTCCAACTCTGGATTTGTTTCAATGTTTGGGGTTGGTTTTTTTTTTATTATTTGTTTCTTCATTTTTACCAAAATTCTTAAACAGAGCTATACATTGAATCTCTCTTCCTAGCTCGCTGAATTATATTTTTGTAGCTATTTCTTTCTATAATAGAAGCATATTTGATTTTAATAAATTGTAGAAGTCATTGTTATCAAAACAAATCAGTTAACACATTTCTTTAACCTTCAGAAATCCTAATTTCAGCACTTTGTGTAATACTTCCCTCGGTTATCTATTGCTATGCAAATATTAGAGCCAAGAATAAGACACAATGAGAATAATTCCTTTTTTTTTTAAACTTGGGCAGGAAGACATGATATTGCTCACTTATCACACAGCAATTACATAGACTACAAAATCTTCTACAACCATATGCTCAAGTGTAGCACAGACATTACATGTGAAACTATGTATCTGCTCTTCAATTTGGGAAGCTACATTTCTTTTCCTCATGAAAAGGCTATATCCATTTATACATCTGACACTAGTCACTTAATAAATGTAGAGGTTTATCAATAGACTACATACTCGTCTTCAGGTCTTTGTTTCCAACAAGCAGCACCCAGGGATCATCAGTATGAGAAGTGATGCTTTCTCCTAATGCAAAGCAAGGATTTCCAGAGCTCTTCTGCTCAGCTCAGTCCTGTACTCCTGCCTTTCCCTTCTGGTGTGAGAACATTTCACAAACACTATAGAACTTCACCAAGATATGTTCTCCTCAGCTGTGTCATATTTTGCATGAGAAGATCTGTTCCAGTAAAACTGATGGACATCCTCCTTCTCATACTTCCTAATACTTCTTTCCAAATTGTTCTTTCCATTATTTAGTTAATTTATCACCAGAAATCTGTAACAATTACTGGATAACAAGATTTAAATGGGCTCACATAGGAAATGTGAATGGTTTTTGCACCAAAAGCCATCAAATTTCTTTGGTTAGAGAGCACCACAGAGATTATGAGAATATGAATTATCAGCATTCCTGAGAAACATACTGCAGAAATGCTTGAATTCAATGCAAATCCTACCATGTACACATTTCACAGCAACATCTATTTCTGTCTCCCTGCATATAACTAAGTCTGCAGCTTGGCGATAGAAAGATAAATAATGTAAGACAACATAAGGAAGACAAAAATATTATGGTTGGCATTTGCTATGGGCAAAATATATATCAAAATTGTAGTAGTAAAAGAGAAGGTGAGACAGAAGAGATAGGAGGTTTCATATATGCAAATTTCCAAGAGCTTCTTTATGTAAAGGGAATATAAACCACAAGACTGGATGGGACCTTCTGGGCCAAAATGACCACTTGGGTCATCACATCCACTGTCCTGTTATTACAGGCAAATAAATAATTTAATTTCATCCATCAACCTACTAGATTCCATCCTGAAAAGCATCTTTACTCTTCTCTGCACCTCTTCAAAGAATGTTCTAATACTCTTCCACTATTTAGGCTAGCTACCAGTCCTAGTCCGAGCATAACTTCCTTAATGATCACATGCCCTTGTGGTCCATTTTAATGTAACCGTTACAAACCTAACAACCCTACCCTACCACTTAGCATTCATCTTTAAAAATAATACTCATCTTGTTCCCATTCTTTTTCTTTCTCTTTTTTATGGATGCAGGACTGTTTCTTATTTCCTAAAGAGCATTGCAAACATTCTATTAAAACAGTATGAGATACAAGGCAAGCTCATTTTTTAAATGAAATGGTGGACTTACAGTCAGTGTGTGTCACTTAACAGATGGACCGTAAGAAACCTTGACAGCTGGACCAACAGAAACCACGTGAATCTCAGCAAGGAAATAAGTAAAGTTCTGTACGTCATGTTAAATAATCCCACACCAACAGGGGCTGAGAAAGGACCTGGAAGTCACAGCGTGCACCAAGTTAAATATGTGCTCATTGTAAATCAGACAAATGCTATATTGGGCTGCATTAGGAGCAGCATAGTGAGCAGATAAAGAAAAATCATTATCCACCTCTACACAGTGCTGTGAAGGAGCAAAATTAATAGAGTTTTGGGTGTCTCTGTTTAAATAGGATGTTGAAAAGCACAGACTCCTGGGAAGGAAAGATTCCTCTCCAACAAGGAGGATCTCCTCTCCACCAAAAAAGAGGCTAACAGTAGAATACAACTACTTCAAGTGGGGGTTAAAAAGCCTATGAAGCCAAACATTAAGTAGCAGCACATGGTAAAATAAGGGGAAACAGACATAAGCTGCAGGTTTGGAGGCTCACAGGATGTTAAATTTTTTTATTAGAAGGGTAGTGCCGAATAGAAACATACAGCTTCAAAGTGGGAAGTTTTGAAGATGCATCTAGGCAAAGATACATCGGACCTGATCTAGTACTAGTGACAGTCCTGCTAGAGAGGCTGAAAGACTAGGTAACCTCCCAAAGTGTCTCCCAGTTAACAGTTCTGTAATTTCTATTATCCTGACTCTGATATTTCTTACATGATCATAGGGAAAAGCACAGATAGATTCAGGGCACATACAACTACCTACACCCACCACATACTCAACTTGTAAAAGCCCCTACATTCTACTTAACATTGAATCCTAGGAAAGCTTTCCTTCCTTTCTGTGGAAAAATAGAAATGTTTCCTTCCATCCTCATTCCCTGTTGTAAAGCATATATGTGCCTGCTTCCAGAATTTGCCCCTAGAAATGTATATTCCTAATGAATATGAGATAGAATCAGGGATGATGTTATTCACGGAGCCAACGGCACAAGGGAAAGATGCTTTGTAACAACAGCCACAGGGCAATTCAAGAGCCACAATTTCTTGAAAACCTTAGAAATTAAACATAGATTCTATACATCTAAAACCAGACAGACCTATTATATTCCACTGTTTCATTTTTCCTCCCTTCGTCCTTCCTTTTCTTCCCTTCATGTTCTCGCACACTCCATTTTTTTTTAAATCACAGCTTGCATCTTCCACAAATGTGAGGTGTAGTTAACAATACCCCAAGTACAGGCTGTGCTTTCTTTACCGACTGTTTCTTCTGTTGTTTGGTCGTTGTTTCTTTTTAAATAAGTAGACAGCCAACATGTTCTAATATGAACTGCAACATTAACAACCTGCTCACCCTCAGGAAGGTACTGGCAGTACCTTCTCACGCTTCTGTAACTTCCTGTCAGTCATTAATTTTTGCCTCTGCAACCAACAGACATGGGTAAGCCAGACGTCACTTAACCTGTCCAGAGCTTTAAACAACCATTGCTCAAGAGTAAATAAAGTTCATTCTGTCATACCATTTTCAGTATTATTGAAGAGTTGCAGAGGTAGGATCGCTATGTAAAAATAAACCTAAAGCAATAAGAGGTAACTTAAAAATACAGACTAAAGACTGCAGTTCTAACAGTTTGATACACGATTTTCTGCTTTATTTTCTCCATACTGGAGAAAATTATCCCTGCACAGTTTTCTTTGCTCAAATTAGTTCAGATCTTTAAGTGAATGCTTTATTTTATTAAATATAAAAGTAGGAACACTAAGAAATAAGACAACCGAAAACAAATAAAAATAAGGAAATACATAACACTGAGTGACTGCCTGAAAAGTAATATCTGTATTGAAAGAAACTGAGAAGACAAATTTGGTTCTAAGAAATTGCACAGATAAAATTAGAAAAGTATGTAATTTACAGTATCTATTATTGTATTTAGTTTTATATTGCATCACGTAAGTAGAAAAGAAAAAAATGACAGCCACAAATCTAAAGAAGATATGCAACACAAAAATGTCCATGTTACTAAGGATCCAATTCTGTGTCTGTGCAAATTAATAGTAGTTTGTTCACTGATTTGATAGCATACACAGCTAGGTCATCTTCACAGGCAGCTGATTCCTACAAGGCTGTTCTAACACTTTTGCTAATGTTGCTCAAAATTTTCAAGTCTCAGCAATCTTTTTCTGAATATATGATGGAGCAACAGGACTGATTAGATTCTCTGCTTTTATGATAAAGACCAATGAGCTCCATTTCAATATTGATCATGGGGTACAAAACAAAGGCTACACTTATCCACTGAGTTTCCATGAAGCCATTAGAACTTCATTTTCTCAAGGTGAGGAAGCATTAGCTTTCTTAATTAGATCAGCTTCTCAGAAACCCTGTTCCTCAGGAAATCTCCCCCCCCACCCCCCAGATGGTGTACATTAGTCATCATTTCTTATCTTCCTATTTTCGAAATCTCAAAGAAATGCAAAGCTACTGTTATATGTTGTGATGCAACAAAACTCTGCATTTAACTTAAGATGTCTCACAAGATAATAGTTTCAAAATAATAAGTCATTAATTTGCAAAATCTTAATCTATTATGCCATGTAATTAAGTCTTCTCATATTAAATTCGACTCCCTGGGCATCGGAGATTAGAATAATTTTTTAACTGGGGAAAAACATTTTTGCATCCGGAGTAACATACGTGTATCATAGTAAAAATTGCTTAGCAGATAAAGTGACTCAGTTTCAGCTAAGTAGACAAACCGATCAACTTTCTGCAGTTTAGACATACACAAAAACAGACATTTTGACATTTTTGATTTGAGGACTACTGATCAATCATGTGCTATTAAGTAAGATGGGTGACTGATGGTTTGACAACACACAATGCCATTTATCTATTTGACAAACAGCCATTCTTTCAAGTTCTGCCACTGGGAAAACACAGCATTTATAAAACAGAAAAGTAACTGAGTTTTTAATTTCAAAATATAATAATTTAATTTTTCATGTTATATACTTGTATTCCCATGAAAATAATTTGTTAGCTGCACCACAGTAATAAAAAAAAAAAGAAAAAAGGAAAATCTATTCCCATATGTGGAAAATAGTTTCCCAATCTAGAAAATTAAACAAATATGAAATCCATACACCTGGGAAAAAGAAAATAGCACTGAAGTTTGACTTTGTTTCCACTTTTAAAGCTCATGAAATAACTTACTTCTGAGGTTAGACATGGAAATTACTCTCCTTTATTAGAAGAATTAGAGTTATTTACCACTCAAGAATTTGGTGATAACTATTAGGTTCACTATGTTTTTAGATATGTAACATCAAACAAGGAAGGGAGAGTTTGAAAAACAATGTTTTAAGCAACTGTGTTTTGATCAACCCAATTAAATTATGTTGCATCTTCCTGATCAGTCCCAATCTACCTGAGGGTAGATCTTTCAACTATGCTCTCATGTATGCTCTCAACTGTGTCAGGTGGCTGCATCAGTGTTCTTGGAAGTGCAGGTTTGCTTTTCAGCAGAGAAGCTCTACAGCAACTTTAGAAAATTTTAATTCCATACCCATAATTAGAGTCCTTTAATACAGACATGGGCCAATAAACATTGTTTTCACACTCCGGTACACAGAATTTTATGTTTGACCAGCAACAAATCTGACTGTAAATTGCTCCCAGGATACCCTCATCCCCACATCTCCAAGTATGAAGAGTTGAATGGACCTCAGAATTCCTGAGGACTAGGATTCCAGTGGGAAACAGGATACAGCTCGTGTAGACATTGTATTTTAAAGAACCATTTAACTGCTCATATGGATTCAACTTTTAGTGACTAGATTCACTCCATGTTTCTAGTTGAGTAGCAGCATTACTCCTTAAACAGTAACTGCTGAACAGTATCTAAAATAGGAACCCCATCTAGATATGTTTTACAAAGGTGTGGACCAAGATCTAAGAAGTTATTTCGAAGATTCAGGAATTTGAAAGGTATTAGTGGAAAAATTACTGATGTGGCTAAGCCACTTTGATATATCAGCTTATAATATGTCTTTATGCATCGAGAGGCCTGTTTTGAGACACTCTGAGAATACATTTCCTAACCCTTTTGATAGTATCTAGGAGTCAGAGTCCAAGCACATTCTTGAATTTCCAAAAGTAACTGCTACAAAAAGTCTAAGAGGTTTAGTTTTAGTTGTCAAATTCTGGAATAATAAAACTGAAATGAACACATTGGCTTACATGTAAAATCCAGGGCAACTATGGGCAGGAATCTGGCATTACGCCCCAAAATATCTCCAATCTGAGACTCTTCATATGACACCATCATACTACAGTAGATCCAGATGCTTTATCAGTTAGCACTGGTACATCAGATAGCAAGGTTGATACTTAGAAGCCAATACCAATTACAAACTCCATATTTAGGAACAGAACTAAGTAGGTGCTACATATCATAAACATTCTTAAACTGGTTTTATATAAAACTGAAAGGATTTCACATTCCCAGTACCACTGCCAAGCAAATCTCACTCCAAATTTTTACTGGTTCCAAAGAGGACACAAAGTCTTTTAATCTCATTTGAACTGTGAAGTCATAATTATTTGGTATGGCCTCAATTAACAACAGTTCCACGCTCTAGAGCTCAAGCAGGCATTTATGCTTGCAAGAAAAGAAAGTGCAATAGGACATTTCAACTAAATAGATGCGCAGGCTATATGCTGAAGTGTAATTAAATGTAATTAAAATTATGTGCAATTGTTTCTTAAAGTCCCTGTTATATTGATGTAGTCTGAAGCATCATCTGATTAACTTACATTACTGTTACAGTATCTCAGCCTAAAGAGTTTTAGGTAGCAGTAATGACTACTTTTATCTGACAGATTCTGGGAGACCGATAGATGAAGAAGGAGATCATGTTTAACTTGGATTCCCCCCACCACCACCATTATTTTCTGTATTCACTTCCTCCAAATTCACTGTAGACCTGTATTTCATCTTTGATTGTGATTGCTGCTTATTTTTTTAATCATGTATTTTACACTTTACCTTGTAAATAACACAATAATGGAATTATAGTTAAACAACTGAGCTCTGTCAATAAGCATTTATACAGACAAGACGTTGCATCCAAATGATAATTTTCATTTTATTACAGGCATCTGTGTAGATCCATGGTGGCTTTATTCATGGAAAAAGCTTTATTTAGTACATAGGCTACCATACATATTTCCTATTCATAATATTAAATAGGAAAAATCTAACTTCTTTATTTTTTTCCTATTCTCATTCTGTATGTACATTATTAAATAGAACGTTCACACTCCCTTACACACCCTCAGAGAGGCACAGACAATCTTTCTGTTTTATACTGAATGAGGTAAATTGCATGACTTGGGAAATTTGCTTATAAATGGTAAATGGTAACAAATAGCCACAAATTTACCATCTACTGTAAAATTATCAGAGACACAATGAACCAACCACTTTGCAATGACTGTATACTTGCAAGATGTGAAAGACAAGTTGTAGCAATAACAGCAGTGACGCACAAGTTTCAATCCTAAATCTACACAACTCCTATTGAAGGTTGAGCACAGTATACCAAAGAATCTAAACTGCACAACAGAAAGCAGGCTAAGTAAACAATACAGAACATAACTGGAATAGAGTCCAAATTACTTGGGTGTCTTTCTGCCACCCTCTAGTTGATGATATTCAGGAAAATAAGTCAGGAAAATAAGAACAGTAGAAGAGACAATATCTATGTATACTGCCACATTGTCACATAATTTTACTTTACCTAGTTGACTTGAGTCAGTGTCAAGTGATTAATTAAACCTGCATCTAGTGATAAAACAGCATTAAAGGTAAAAATATTTTGTTACTTGATGGCAGTTTTATTGGGGAGCAGGTTTCAGCTAGAAAACAGGGGCTGAGAAAGTAACTAGGTGTCAGATACTTTAGAAGTGAACATCTTCAAATTCTGAGAATTTATAAACCAAGAGAATTTTCTAATCTCTATAAATTCACCTCTGACCATGCAAAAACCCATGAATAGAAAACAGGCAGGAACACTGATAACAGTAAATCCTCTACTGAATTTCTCTTTTAGACATGTTGGAAATTGGAAAACTTTCAAATACTATAAGACCAGTAACAAGCTGACTTTGCGTTCATTAAGTGTTTCTTAGATACAGACTTCCCAGAACATTCAAAGAGAAACTAAAAAACTAAGGCAAGGTAGGTAAAAGCAAAAACTCAAAAATCCTAAATAAATTATTTTTCCTTAAATCAGAAAAATTCCAGACCAAAATCTCACCAATTAAATCAAACTATAATGCATTTCAGCATTTTAATATGAATCATACAAGAAAAAAAAACCTGCAGTAAAAACAAGTCATCTATCAGCTTTCCCCAAGTTTGCTGTGAGTGCACATGCATCTGCTTTGCGAACTGTACTTCAGAAATATATATTGATACTACACAGATTTTTTTTTTTTTTTTAAACTGTCATCTAAATTTAATCAAGCTATTCAGGTAATATTGCAGTAGTCTGGATTTATGCCTATTCACGTTTTCCTTTGCCCGTTGCTTCATACTTTTCCAACTGGTTATCTCATTCTTTAATAAAGTTTTTAAATGTTAAAAAAAGTGGCCCTCCTAGCAGATAACAGTCACTGTGTAGGTGAGCTCACCAAAGCAAAAGCCTATCCTAACAGCTCAGTTATTTCCAGGAGACACCACGCAAGCCTGCTTCAGTCACTCTGAAGGACCACAGCATCCGAAATGAAAAGGAAGTGAGAAGACCAAAAAGGCTACCTTTTAGATGCCAAGGACTTACTGTAGTAAATAATAATAAAAAATAATAATAAAAATTTTAAAAATAGGGAGAATGAATTGGCTTGGTAGTTATGTTCTGCACTGATAGCGTCATCTGGCAAACAGAAGGACATGCATTTACCCTAAGTTTATACATCCAATTGCAAATCTAATTTCCAGTTTCATTACAAAAGAACTGAGTAAAACAAGTAGAATAGTTCCATTACAGTACTTATTAATCTGTCAGATATATGACTACAGTAGCTCTTTGCCTTCGTCAGTTATAATAATGGAGTGATTTGTTAAAAACCTACCCAATGGGACACCTTTAGCAGGATAGAGATTTTTGTTATGTAGGGCTAAATAACTGAGTGGTTTTTGGATTTATGCATTTGGTTGGTTAGTTGTATTAGGGGATTTTTTGGTTGAGAGTTTTTTGGGGAGTTTTGTGTTGGTAGGTTTGTTTTGGGTTTTGTTTTTCTTTACTACAGTGAAGAAGGTTAAAGAAATCCACAAATGAGACTTTCAAAAACTCAAACATACAAGAAAGATCATAGAATATCAGAATGGCTTTAGGTTGCAAGGGACCTCAGAGATCATCTAATCCAACCTCCCTGCCATAGGCAAGGACACCTCTCAATTAGACTGTGTTTCTCAAGGCCTCATCCAACCCGGCCTTGAACACCTCCAAGAAGGAGGCATCCACAAATTCTCTGGACAATCTCCTCCAGAGTCTCACCACCCTTGCACTGAAGAAATTCCTCCTGAGATCCAGTCTAAACATATTCTCCCTTCAGTTTGAAACAACTTCCCCATGGGCTATCACTGGGCACTCTTGTGAAATGTCCCTCTGCAGCCTTCCTGTAGGTTCCCTTGAGGTACTGGAAGGCAGTTATAAGGTCCCTCTGGAATCTCCTCCTCTCCAGGCTGAACGATTCCAGCTCCCTCAGCCTACCCTGGATCATCTTTGTGGCCCTCCTTTGACTCATTCCAACAGATCTCTGTCCCTCTTATGGTGGGGACACCAGAACTGGATGCAGTATTCGAGGCGAGGTCTCATGAGCGCAGGGTAAAGGGGGAGAATCGCCTCTCTTGATCTGCTGGCCATACTCTTCCTGATGCATCCTAGGGTACAGCTGGCCTTCTGGGCCGCATGAGCGCACTGCCAGCTCATGTTGAGCTTCTTGTCAATCAACACCCCCAAATCATTCTCTTCAGGGCTACTCTCAACCCACTCTGTACCTAACAGATGTCCTAGTCTGACTTTAAAGTCTCAGAATATGATGGTCATGGTTAGGTCTATTACGTTATTGGAATTTTTCTTATCATCATTCTCAAGTTTTAAATGGCAGATCCCTAGACCAGCTGTCAAGTAGAGAGCTATTTCCCACACCTGGGGTCTACTATTACATTACCTCCCACAAGCTAGCAAGACCAGGAAAAAAACCATCATTTTCTTCAAATACTCTGCTTTTGTAGAAGTCATCTTTTATGACTAGGATTGGGTCTTCTGTAGTAGGACTGGCTGCAGAATTGACGTATTATAGAAAAATCAACAAGGGATTTAAAAAGTACTAGTAGATAGGAATTTTGATAACAATGTTAAGAAATTTGATCAGAGTAATAAGTATTAGACAAGAAACTAAGAACTAAATATTTCCTAACATCAGACCATCAGTAGAATTTCATACAGAAGGTACCAAATGTCATACATGATGCAGATATGACACTTCTATACCGAGAAGGTGGTATGACTGGTAAAAAACATGCTCCACTGACAAATCATATACCTTTCTAGCAATGACATAGCACCTGCTCTATCATCTCTTTGTATTTTTTTTTTAATCTAGAAAGAATTTAACTACTTCAATGCACATTAGTTTACATTTGTTAGGTAACATGCAGTACTGCACTATAAAAACAAACAAAAAACCAAACAAAAACAAAATCACAACACACAATACACCACACACCACAACAACAAAGTAAGTCTAGGAAGACTGCAATGTTTTTGAGTGGACAACCTGCCAGAGTATTAGAAGCCATAAACTACAAAAATGTCAACAGCTATAATGTTAAAATAAATTTTCAACGATAGGAGAGGGCAAGATAGACTATTCCTTGTAAACACTGTTCAGAACAACAATGTGGAGGAGGAAAAAATGCATTTATCCAAAGTGACAGGAGAATTGTTTGCAATACCCATGAAAAAGTTAAAGCACATCTTTACCCTTGATTGTCTCAGTTTGTGGAACAACTACTTCCTGGTACTTTCTTCCACAGTTGTTCTGAATCAAATGGTTGAAGTGTCTTTTTAATAAATTTAGTCCACAATTGTCAAAAATGAAAGCTTTTCTACTAATAAAAGGTAGTATGAAATAATATCTTGTAGTAAATTCCAGATCCTACTCTGGCAGGGGGGATTGGATTCTATCTCCAAGGTCCCTTCCAACCCCTACTATTCTAAGTGAGGACTTAAATGCACAAAAAGCGGGAAAGAAATCCAGTGAAGTTAGTTGTGAGGCTTTTCTTCAGTTTGATGGCATAAAGTGTCATAATTTGCTAAAAAATACATTTTAAAAAGTTGGTGAATTAATATCACACATCACTGCCAGAAGCAAGAGAATGCTCATTGTTACCAAACTCTTATCTGTTAACACATCCTACTTTGTCCATGCAGGTGGGCTATAAGGATTGGGCCACACAATCCCTTTTGGATTTGACCCATTCTAAAAATATTTATTTTCTCTTTCTGGTAACAAAATTACTTCTTGCAACAATGGAGATACTGAGATTAGTCAGATAAATCTTCTCTGTTGCACAAAGATAAAAGAAGAATTTTCATCACTTTTGGGGGATCTGATTGCCTAAAATTGAGCCCAAATAGCTGAATTGAAAGTATTATTAGACTCTGACTGTTTCAGTGATTTGAAGAAAGCTCTAAAATTTTATACTTATTAACACTTACAATAAAATAATAACAGCTAAAATACAAATCTTTATACCTCAAGGGCATGGAAGTTGCTGACATGTGGAAATAAGTTTATACTGTATACTGGTCTTTAAAACAGCTAGAGAAACATTTACAAGTATTTTCACAATCCACTACTAGAACACTGTACGGCCAGTGAAAATATTGGCAAAACTAAGGTTTGAAAGTTAGTTCTTTACCTGGGAAGACAACTAAAATGAATTTACCATACATAGCCTTAATTCAGAATCACTTTGGAATAAGCAAGCACTAATTTTTGTTCTTTCACTGACTGGCGATTTTACACTGCAAGTTTTCTGGGGTGATTCCACAACACCAATCCCTTGAACTTGCAAAGATGGTTTTCATCTTAGCAGAAAAAAATGCCAAATACTGTGCAAATTAATTCCTCCAAGAGAAACAAAATTCTTTAATTAAAACTATTTCTTCTGCTTAGTGCTATTTCTAAGTTATGATTTGCCAAAGGCATTGTTTTTACTCGTGTTTCGATGGAACATTTAGCACAGCATGAAATAGATGGCATCTCCACTGTAGCAAAGTGAAAGGTTGACTTCTGCCCTGGGCCTCTTATTTTCTGTGAAAGCTTAGAGGTAGAAACTGAAGCATGATAATTGAACCTTGAAGGAAAAAAGTAGTGACATTATAACAACTGTTTCTGTCAAGCGATAAATATCCTGTGTTGCGATATATTTAATTTGTAATAATAAATTGATAGTTAATGAGCATTTAAGGGAGTTACACCAAGCCAAACAGAACATGCTGATAGCTAGTAAATCCCACTTACAGCTCCAAGTAAAGGTGCAAGTTAATATATTAAAAAAATCTGATAATTTAACTAATTTTTTTAATTAAAAAACCAACAGCACCTACATTTATTATACATGGCATATTAAAAAGGTGGTTTTCATATTCTCCAGTGATCAAGGCATAAACCTGAAAGTGCCAGTGGAAATAACAAATGATGTAATAGAAGTGTGTAAAACCTGAGGCAGTAATATGTCGGAGTCAGAATTCAATGGTTTTGCTCAAGTGACATATACATTTGCACTCAAAAGCTTTGCCTTTTTTTCCTTTGGTTAAAGCTATCAAAGCAGCAGTCTCCTAGTGAGGTGTGTCAGAACTAATGTAGCTGAATGTAGTTCACTGTAATTGAAAGTAATTCAAGCTGTCACATTTACTGTAACGAGAGGTCACATCTCGAGGGCCAAAAATGTTGTTCACATTAATCGTAACTGACACCTTCCTCCTCCTTCAGGGAAATTCAGCCTTATTACATGGCTTAGTTCACATCCTTTTTAAGCATCTGTGCTTCTTTATGTTAGAAGGTTTTTGTTGTTTGGTTTTATTTATTTAGTTTTAAGAAAAATAGGCAAAAATAATAGCAACAAATTCTGTCGTGAACTTTAATAATAAACAGAGAAAATTATGTAGCAATAATTACAATTACACTGATCTCCAAGATTCCCACACGTTGCTAAAAATTGTGACCTAAAATCATGGCTATTATAGAACAAGAAAAAGTCCTTAAATAAGATATACATATAGGCCACATTCTAAAGCAGTAATTAAGAATGGGACATACAACAATGACCAACTGGACTGCATGTATTTGTTACTAGTACTTAAATATATAATTATTTAGAAATCATAATGTCACATAGCAATTTATTTTGGAACATTAAAATCTGTACTGACCAAGCCAGGGAATGAATCTCTATTCTCAATGTGATCATCTATGTCAAGCCTGGTAGTCAAGCTATGACAACATTTCCTTTTTAAACATAAACTAGTCATTTGGGTACACACTTAACGAAACCTTTTCAAAGCACTGAATGCTCATGATCTCCATGTATAATTAACACAGTTTACAGAAAACAAGCTTTTAACCTGCATGCTTAGTTTATCCTGGAAATATAGTTAAAAGATTAAAGATGCCAAAGAGGAAAAAGTTACATGGAAAAACACACTGGCAAGAGCAGTATATACTAGTTGACCAGAGAAAAACCTTAATTTCTTAGTTTTATTTTGTTGCGTTGACCAAGAAGTGGGTTTTTCTTCTTGAAAAATAAAGTACCTGAGCCACAATTAACAAGTGACAGCTTAGATATAAAGCTTAGTGTTTTTTCTAACAGGTACTGATAATAATGCAAAGTACAAATTTTCAGTCATTCACAGCAACAAATGATAGTACTTATGATAAAGGTTCACTGATGACTCTCAGAATTGCATATTAAACCATTGAAGACAACAAAAACAGGAACACAGAGCTTTAATTTTACAACAGATTATAATTTGTTGGGATTTTTTTGAAAAGCAGATTAGCCTTAATATTACATTTTTTAAAAATTGAACATAGCCCCACAAGAAAATTAGTTGCTTAATTCTCTTCTAGCATAAATCAGCAATAATGCCACTGAAATCAGATCAATGGATGAGTATATGAAATTTAGGAGAAACAACACTGAAAGACTCAGTCTATCATAGAACACAACTCTTTAGATAGAAATTAAAGTGATTTTTTTTAAAAGGCCTATTTTTCTGTTGTCTGACAAAGTGATTTAGTTTTGGTGAGGTATCCAGTAATTGTGTATTTCCTACAGTAGTATTTGGGGTAGAGCTACATAAAACAATACTATAAATCCTGCAGCAAAGGTGTGATGAAAGACTTAATCTTACTTGTCAAGAGAAAAGAAACATCAAAACATCATTTTACTGAAATAAAAAGGCCATGATATACTTAAGAATAACCTTAACTATTGATGTGTTTTTAAGAACATCACTCAACACTTTTCAGAAATAAACCTAGGTTTTACTTTAAAGCATGTATGCACTTCACATTTCTATATTTCCATACTATTATGTAGTATTTGCCCTATATCAGTGTCTCTGATACTCTCGATGGTTCCCTGTTGTATCAAACAAAGGATCAACAGGAAAAAAACCCCATGACTTACATCTAATATAGCTCCCGATCTTAAGTCCTATCTGCGTAATTCCATCTCTTTCTCTGCAAGAGACATTTTGGCATTTCTGCCCAAGTACCTCATTTATTCCTAATGTTGCAGGTTATCATTAATCTATATATTTCCAATCTATTATCACTTACATCAGAAGCTCAAAAACCATACTGAAACTATATTTGAGTAAACCATCATTGTCATTAATCCCTCTTCATTACATTATATATATTACATTATATAATTAAATACCTACAGGCCTTTCTAACTCAGGAAGTGACTTGTGCTTTTCAAATACTTTGTTTTATAAAAAACAAACCAGAAAGTAAAAATATGTTTAGGTAATAGAACACACTACTACTACATCCTAAGAGCCTATAGTTATTTAAACCAGGTGAGTTACTTCCTGAGAATCCTCAATGTGCTTCAATAACCCATCAATTGCTAATTTCAAAGGGGTTTTTTTGAGAAGAACCAGCAGCAACAAATAACTGTTCTGAATAAACTCTGAATATTTTATGATTTTGCAGATATTCTAAAGCTTATTTTTGTACATTAATTTCTAAAAAAAATACAGTCTAGCACTTTATTAGGTTTGGGGGTAGATCAGGAGGTATTGTATTATGTCAGTAAATTCAGATTTACATCTTTTCCATATTTTATTTCTAGATTCTCTGCTGCACTCTCTTCCAGTAGAGTTGACAGCATTTAGATAATGTGAAGTTGGAAGGTCCAATCCAGCAAAATGAATGTCTTGTTCACTCTTACTGGAAGTCTGTTCTCAAAGCTCACCCCACTGGTGTTTAGAAAGCTCTTATAATCTCTGATGTAACTTTACTCACAGCTAGTTGATACCCAATTGTTCTTGTGCTAACACTACCCTTTAGTTTAAGCAGCTTTTCTCTCCCCCTCATGTTCCACCAATGAGATTCTCTGTCATTCTTCAATTTTCCTAGCTGAAAAATGTCATGCTGTTACAGTTCCCTCTTGCGAAATAAGTTTCCTTTACACAGTCATCCTATTATCCTTCCTCTGCACCTATTTATTTGAATCAATACAAAAGAGGATGAGTAATTTACCCTCTGTCAGAAAGCAATTTCCACAGTGTGACAAAGTATGCACGTAAATCTGTTATGTAATTTAAAAAAATATGCATTTCTTATACATCTCTGTTTCACTGAATCTCTCTCAACTCCCCACATTCAAGTCTTTACATTAGGGTCAAAATTGTCATCACTAGAACTCCACCAAAGAATCAACACTAAGATTTCCAATCACATTTCATCAAAATTTCTTACACTAGTTTTTGAAGCACCCTAGGCTTCCATTTCAGAGGCACCTCAACCATTTATCTTTTCTACATGAACATAGAGCTTCATAACATTTCACACATGGGGAGTCCTTTCTCTGGAGATCCTTAAAATATATGTGAAATTTAAGAGAAAAGGATTTTTCTGGTTTGTGTAAAGTTGTCTCTTCCTGTGTTACATAAACATTGATGTCTGCACTGTTGTGTATTTATCATGTCTAGAGTTAAACAACATCCTCTTTTAAGTGAAAAGGAGCAGGACTGAATCCAGACTTTGGAAAGTATCCAGTGATACTTCATTGTAGTAATGTTTCTTGGATGAAACATGTTGGAAAATGCAAAGCCATTTTACTATTGTTCCAAAATATGATTGGATTAGGTCTTTAGGCTATAAATTTGTTTAGATTCTGTGACAGCAGAGAAGAACAGAGACAACTTAGCCAGGCAATCAACCCTTGAGATGATTGAAAAATCCCACATTTCTTTAAAAAATAGCTTTTATTGAAAGGATTTTTATTTTTTTTTTACCTTTATTTACACACTTTCAGAAGCATGATTTTTAGGGACTACGTTATGTAGCTGGTTATTTTAATACATTTTCTATAGAATATACTGACAGATAATTTCAAATGCTGTCGTTTCTTCTTTTGTCTCTCTTGAACAAGTGCATCCTTTCACATTAACTTGCTCTCCGGAAAGACAACAAAAAGTACTACAGACAGCACCATTCTGATACTACTTTGCCAAGCTGAAGATAATTGATAGTCTAACTTTCAAGTTATTACAGATATTATCCCCTCTAATAACCAGTTCCAGAGTACTAACCATGTTTTATGCCTCAGATTGTGATTCACCGCATAAGAAAGGGCAGTACAGATGTATTATTAAATAAGATTAAATTACAGGGCATATTATATTTTCTAAAGAATTATGTATTGAGACTCTATTCATTTGCCCCTCTGGAAGAGCATAAAAGGTCTCAAGAAAATGCCAAGATAAATTAGTTCAGCTGCTGGATGATCCAGGATATTTTCCAGACCAAACCCCCCCACTGCTGGCCATATAGAACACTACTTCCTTGGAGGACCTCAGACACTACAAGTCAGGTAAAGTCTGAAGTCAGACCACAAAAATATTACTACAGGGATGGGACAATGAAATTCATTTGACATAAAGATAAAACTGAAGACAGAAACTGCTATCAAGCTTCTTTACCTCCATGTTTCACCAAATTCCATTAGTGTAGAACATGTTTACACAAAGGAAAGAAAAAATAAACCCTATTTGCCTGTATTTATTGCACTCTCCCGCCTTTTTCACACCAGTGGGTATGTTTGCTCTATGCTAGAGAAAAATACAGCATTCTGGGTGTGTATTCCCGTATCTAAGAATCACATGCAAAAATCCACAAGCTCTATCTACTACTAGCATATAGGACAGTGATGAAACCAAGCACTGCAAACTGGGATCAGGAATCTAGCCCAATGCCACTCTGCCAGAGTCAGGTCAGCTAAAAGACTGCTATGTACAAATTCTACATGCATTTCATTTTCTTTAATATTTTAATGTTACCTGAGATAAATATACACACTATAGTCCTTATATTACAATATAGTCTGTATATAATATATGTCATAGACAAGCTATTGTTAGGGCAGAGAATGGAAAGCGTAACCCTTGAGATGTTGAAACTGGTAGTGAATCCTTGCAGGAGTAGCATTTCTGAGAAGTGCAGAGAATGTGACATTTCAAACAAATCCCCTCAACTTGTGCTTATTCCCAAATGCATCTAAAAGCATAGTATAAGGATACAAAAGTGTTCTCGTGCCCTTGAAAAATAAAGTAGGTAGGTCAGTATGACCTGGTTGTAGTTCCTGACATGTTTATGCTGGCCAACTACTGCAGAAAGCAAGGGAAAAAATAAAATACATAACCATTAGAAACTTTTGCATATGTTTGGTATGCCGTTACATAAAGAACCAGAGGAAGCAAGCAGAGCTGAGAAACTCAAAATGCAAATTCAGAGCTTTTATTTATTAATATCTAAATTATTCCTGCCTCAGTCCTAACCCAGAGTATTTCTCCTTGCCATACCAATATAATGCAGATACAATTTATTTTTAAATAAGCATTTCCTTAATTTTTGATTCCTACTACATTGTATGTCTTTGCTCTTTAAAAGCAAATAGTAAAAAACAGAAGCTTTTTTTTCTCCACTCATGAGATGGCAGCTTCCATACACTGTTAATATTAAAACTACATCACTGACACACTTTTCATAAAGATTTGCATAAAGTTTTGGTTTTCAGCAGGAAAACAATTAGGGCAAAAAGTCTGAAAATACTCTGCAAGTTCATTTTAGGATAAACACAAACACAGAGGTTCATGTAAGAAAAGATTAGTAGAGGAAGAAAACTTCTAAACATATCTGAAGAGCAGGTTATAATACAATATAAACCCTTTCAGCTTCCAGTTATTTATTTGAACTCAATTTAGGTGCATAGTGGTTGAAACTGGATTCTTTGAATGTTGCTCTGTAGCCTACAGTATAATCAACTATTGTGCTCACGGCAAATCCTACCCTGTGTGTGTTCACATAACAAATAGCTGGACAATCTGTTTGGCAGAAACAGCAACAAAGCTAACATGCTCTAACCTTATTCTTGACAGAACTGTGGATTAATTTATCTTCTAATTAGGAATTAGAACTAAAATTAAATGTTACAATATACTCCAAAATTCAGAGACTGCATTTTGCTGTTCAAAGATTCGGTTTGTCACAACAAAAAAAAGTACAGAGAAGACTCAATCATAAATATCACCTCTAACGTAAATAAAGGATCATACATGTACTTAGAGAAGGAAATAACTTCATAAATCTTAACTGCTTTTCTATTTTCGCTTCAAACACCAAGCATGAAAACAGAAGAATTCAAGGAAAGAGGCAAATCCTTTTGGCATTCTGAGAGAAGAGTCCCCTGAATTACAGATTACATGGCAGTAACCTTGCAACCCTTATAATGTACCTACTTGAAAAATGTCAGTATATCAATTTAATAGCATTTAGGTCAAGTTCTTCAGAGTCCATCCTGGTATCTGTCTTCAATCATTTGCCCAGCCAGACCAAGTTCTAAATAGATAACAGTAACTGCAGTACTTGAGGCTCACGTTGAAGCATCTGACAACTTTCACGAAGACTGTCTGGATAGTATCTTTTTGTAGATAAGGACATTCAGTTTGCTCCAAGTAGTAAATTCACTTTCCATAAAGAATTCAGATGGTTAGATACCATTGTAATGAATTCTGTACCAGCCTTACATGAAAGATGTAAGGAAACGAATATTCTATTCATCAGTTATGAAAGAAATTCATTTATTTTAGCATTTAAACTTAATCTGCAAGAGATTTTTTTTTAATATGGCATCACACATCTACATAACAAATTTGACTTTGCTACTATGTTTGCATGCTACCTTACCTTAATTTACCAGAAAAAAATGTACCTATCATGAAACCATGTCGACATTTAAAAATAAGGTTTGAGACTTTCCATCTCTGAACTGTACAACATAGACTCAAATGATTCTGGAGAATGGATGTCATTACATTGATTCTAAAAATCACACAAGCCCCCCCGAAACCACCCAAACTGTTAAACTGGTATCCTTGTCCCCTCAAAATTTTCATAACTACCTTCCAGCAAAACATTACAACTACCTAAATACTGTATTCTCTGCAGCTAGTTTACATCTGTTGCAGTACTTTGAGTCACTTGACAACTGGACATAATATTTGCACTTCTTCCAGTGACAGAAGCAACCATGGTAACGTACTTCTAATCAAACTGCCAACAGCAATATCTGTTCCACATGGAAACTCATTAGCCTACAAGACTTAAAAGAAAACAAGATTCAGAAATATTCTTTAAAATCTTACATCTCAAAAAAAAATTTTTTACTATAGTGTTGGTGAATATTTTTGCAGCCATTTCACATTTACTCATTCAAACTTCAGAAACCCACAGCTAGGTCTGAGCCCACAAGTCCTGGTGGTTTACTAGAATGTGTTCTTCCCTTAAAATTCTGCTCAGAGAATCCAAAACTGAGACAACTCTGGAGGCTGAGGTTATAAATTCACAGTATATTTATATCAGCTCACCCAGGAGTTAACATTTTGATTCACATCAGACATGGCCGTGATCATTTTATTCACTGCATGTAACATGGAGCTTATAAGTTTGACAACTGTAGTAGGTCATGTGATCCCTAAAAAAGAAAAATACCTATCAGGTCAAAGTGACAATACCTGCACTGCATGAAGCATCAATGAAAAGGTTATCTACTGAAAAAATATTTAGCAAACTTGGAACAACTAAATTAATTTACACAAGTTGTGAATGCTACACCATATGCATATGGCATATTTCTGGTTTCATACTTTCAGCCTCTAAACAAAACTGTATTTTACTGGACTTTCACTTAAAGGCTAGGTTTTCCACTGTTCCTTATTCTACAGTATTCTATGTACAATGAAGTATCTATGGTTTCAGGTCTGGTCTGCTACAGCCTAAGAAATGCAGGGAAGGACACTGACAAGCCTTTTTTTCCTCTAGGAGTGGTACTGGATTAAACCAAGCATGTTTCCCTCTTTCCATCTAGTCACTCCTTCCCACAAAAGCAACACCATTTCAACTATGTGAGAACAACTACTGGGCATATGATCCAGTTAATTTTAAAAGTTTATTAAAAATTGTGGGGAGAGGCCATTTTAGCACAAATTCATTCATTGATCTGTCTCAACACAGCTGTACACAGAGTTACACTAGCACAAAGGAAGCAGCAAAAACATGTACTGGAGGATGAATGCAATGCTCAAGCAAACAGTGAAACTGAAAACTAATCTTCAAGCTAAAATTTTAGGTGTTCCTTTTTGGGGAGATGGAAGCAGTTTTCAAAAGACAGAGTCCATGTGACAAATAAAATTGCAGAGGAAGCCATAACTGACAACATGTAGCAGGGAAATTATTGAAAAAGCATCAAGAGCTGGATCCTTTCTATATCTTCAGCATTAAAAAGCTAAAAATGAAAGCAAAACTAGTTTGATACCATATTTAATTTTCCAAGAATTTGAAAATGAGACCACAGAAGTTACCAATAGCAGCAATAGAGCTACAAAACCAAGCAGAACTCATCATTACATGATCTCCTGTATGACAAAAGCCTAGATTGGTTTTGCCTCTAGCCAGTCTGAAACAATGACTGCCACAGAAACCCAGGGAAATGCTTTTTTAATCAGACTTTGCTTTGTAGCTACAGAAAGAAGAGAGTGATTCAGCTCAGTGAATAAAAGCTTCTCCCTTCCTTCAGGCCAAAAAGCAGTGCCCTTCAATCAACCTAGAGGAATTAAATTAATCTAAGAATAAAGAAGTGTCCTTTAATAAATTTAGCAACTCCATTTTGTCCTCAAAACATACCTCTGACCTTCTCTGCACTTTCTTGGCCAAGAGATTGGGTAAACTTGTCAGAAGAACGCCACATGCAACTGTGGTCAAGTATTAAAAGCAAACACACAAGTCTTGGGTCATTCACTAGAGAGCTGGGGCAAAAGCTCTGACAGGTCCCTAAGCAAACCTTGCATACAATTCCAAAACCACAAAAGTTTCTTCTGCTCCCCTTGTGCAGCATGCCAGTCAGTAAAGAGCATCCCACTTGGATTTTTAGAAAGGTCAAATGTACGTGGGGAATTTACTATAACCACTGTCACACTGTTGTAGCATTACTTATACTACTCATTCAAAACTTTCACCTTATGTCTCAACCACTCATTCAAAATTTTCACCTTACATCTTAGGGTTTGTACAGCTTCAGCTTCCAGCCTTAAGACATAATAGGGCGACTGTATCTGAGAGGTTTAGGATCTGGATAGGAAAAAAACAGTATTTCATGGCCTATCCAGAACTCTTTCAGTCCTGTTATATGTAGGCATTGACATATCTTGATGAAATGTCCTGAAGTACTCTAAACGAGATTACTCTGAAACTTAATGACAATACACAATAACCTCTCAAAAACCACAATTAAATTACAGAACTGAGTTGCATGTTAAATGAAGGGTGACACTACTGATGTTAGAGGACACAAATATCTCTAGCTAGACTAGCAAGAAAAAAAAATCTGATAAACTAACCAAAATTTAATGAACTAACACAGTTAACAGTAGTCACAACTAAACCAGCCTACACAAAAGTAAGCTCAGAAAAACCGAGCACGTCTACCATAAATTCACAGACAGTAACTTGCAGTAGGCAAAGTCATGAGATATAATGCATAATGGGAAGAAACTGGATTAGCACCAATTGCATAGCAATGAAATGCAGTACTACAGGGAAGAAAGCAAATTGCTTTCATACATTATGATTTTCCTTAGGACAGCAGATATTAATCCAACATTTCAGTAACTGAACAGGAAGTAGATTATTTTATTTAAAACTATTGATAATTCATTTTTGATGGAGGACAGTGGCAAGTCTTTTTAGGAAGCCTTTTAACTGTATCTTTAAGAGAACATGATGGGAAAGATTTATATAGCCCAGTCAGACAGCAAAAATTAGACAGTGAGATTCTGACCAAACAATTTTTCTCTTCAAATTGTCTTTTTTTCTCCCCAAGCATCCTTCAGGTTCTCTTCTGCTCCTACAGGCATATCTGTAACTTATGGAGGTAATCTTGTTCAATCTTGCAATCACAAGGTAGAGCACTAAGCAAGAGGTTCCCTTTACCCAGACAGAGAGTTCTTTTCTTCATATTCACTATGTTTAATAAAATCCAACCTAGTGGCATGTGCTGCATGATCTATTCCAGACTTGACTATTTTGCTGTAAGAAGCATCTTCAAATGCACAATGAAACAGTCATACATTTCTAGTGCACTGCAAAATAACTTGCAGATAGATTATACACTACTGACTTTTTTTTAATGCAGCAAGAACTGTATTAAAAAAATCCCTAGATTCCTGCTAAAAAGACTGGAAAGCAGTTTAAGAACACAAGCCCAAATTCATTTTAACTGCTTATACTGATGCATCAATATTTATGTCAAGAGGCTTGAAGAAAGTATACCTTTTTTTTGTTCAGTAGTTAATATTATTTAAATCATCCAAGAAGTTTTGGTTAGTGGGTTATATTTTATTCATCTTTACTGTAGTTTAATGAAGGTCTTATAGATACGTATTTTTTTAAAGACTCTTTTAATGCAAATACTTCCAGTAAAACAGGTGACTACCCATCAAGGACCCAAACATATAAATTTCAAAATTTATCAAAATTAATTTCATGCATATTTCTACACCATTAATATATTAAATTTTTTATGTTGTTTCTTCTTACCATCTGAATGCCCAAGAACAACCAACCAGACATATCTGCTCACATGTGTCATCAGAAAACCTGCCTGACATCTTAGTGCAGTTAAAGAAAAGGGGTCTCTGAAGGCTTTGCACAATAGTGAAGTCTGCAGAAAAATATGGAACTTACCCAACCCAAGAAATTATTTGTATCATTTTTTAAAATCTTATTTGTACAAAAACAACAGGCTAACAAGAGCCTCCTTGGGAAAAGCTCAGTGCAAGTAAACCACCTTCTGCTCCAAAAGTCTCCATTCTCATGCACCAGAATTCTTAATTCCTTCCTTACAGACATGGAATAACTTGCTAACTAGAATTCTGGCAGGACTTGAGAAGGTCATCAGCCTCAAAATATTTCTTGTTGACTACAGACACGTTGCTCGAAGAGAAGTAACACATTCTCCACTGTGATCACAGTCCCTTCTAAGGAAGTGATTGAGAACATGATGGAATCCTAAAATATTTAACAAGGATGTATTTTAGAAGCTGCTGCTGACAACTTTACTATTTCTGTGAGTATGTTTTACAGCATGACTTTCTTCCAAATTTGAAATATTACTACCTTATTTGGGAATACTGAGATCAAAAATCTTACATAGGAAAAAAGCTCATAAATTGTACAGCATGGAATGTAGGTAAATGCTGAATATTCTTTCGTTACCTGTTATGATATGATCTTTAATTTACAGCACGATGACAGACTAAGATAAAGTAAAAGCCTCAGTATTCTGAATAATATCAGCACAAGTTAATGCAACACAAAACTAAGAAAAAGCACCCAAATGCCTGTGCTTTCAGGATAATGGCAGTGCAGAGAAATATACTGCTACTAACCCAGTGGAAACAAAATGTACCTGTTAAACCAGTATTCCCCAAATTATATCAATATTTACAAAAACAACCCCCAAAACTCTGCATGTTCAACGTAATTCCGTCTCTGTACTACTACATTTTTCACCCTCTTATCTGTTCTTATATAGGAAGTAGAACAAGTAATCTCTCTCATTTCTGCACATATATATAAAGTATCCCTCAAAACCACCCACGTGCTCAAGGACACTGGCAGTGGCCGTATTAAGTACAGCAAGTGAGTATGTACCTGAAAGTAGACAGTGATTTGAAGTTTTTTTGAATTTCATTTCTTGTGTCCAACTCTTATATCCTTGTCCATATTCAGTAATGTGGTCTAGAAAAATCCTAATTTCATAGAAGCCATATTTCATACAGACAAAAAAACCCTGATGTTTAATCTATACCTTACAACACCTCCAGAGTAGGTACTTACTCTTTCCTTTATCAACATAGTGGGGTCCATTTCTTTTCAGTACTATGCAAGAATATAAATATTTACTAAAAATAGTTCAGCATGAGGATGAGTCATAACATCATGTCCTTGAAGGCTAATTAAAGGTGAAGTCATTCTGATCAAGTGTTACAATAAGCATCTAACAATCAAAACAAATAAAATTACACTGTAAGTAAGCACTATTTAATGCAAGAACAGCTGAATCATACCTTAAGTTTTAAAAGGTCCCATTGTGCGCATAAATAATTTCACTATTTACAATGGGTTACATATAACAAGGTTTAAAATTTTGGATCTCACTTTTGGAGGTAAGCTAGAATGTGTGGGGGACATGAAGTTAATGAAATTTTGCTGAAGAACTGATTCATCACCAGTTACTTGCTATATATCATTATCAAAAGAGCTGGCAGAGGTAGGCACTGCTCCATTTGGCCAACTCAAGGCCAGTTTGAGGAAGAAATTTTTCTCATCCTGGCTTACATATGTCCATCAGATAGCGAGCCTGGTATTTTGTGTGTAAGGTTAGTGAATAAACATAACAGCAGAATTTTTTCAAATCATAAACCACTTCAGTTGATACCACGTGCCCCATAAAAAGTGGCTAGAACCTGTCTATTGAAGGCAAAGAGTGACAAGAACTGGACACCTCTTTTAAATGATCAACCTTTTTTTTTTTTTTTAAACTGTTAGATTACCTGAATCATAAGACCAAACAATTTCTGGGAACCACGAGAGCAGATACAGAATAATTTAAACAGGTATTTACAGGGGGCTCAATAGACATAAATATTTTCTTGGACATTTTCTGACATTCACAATGCTTCCAATCAAAAAAAAAGTGAGCAAAAGAAAAATACCTGTAAAACTTAGAAAGATGATATTGTAAAACATTCTGAATGTATTAAATAATTTGTTTTAAAAAGCAATAAACAAGTTTAAAAATTTGTTCACTATAGTATCCCTATTACAAAAGATTTTTTTTTAAATAGTCAATGAAAATTAAAAAAAACTGTCAAGATTCAATTATGCTGGTGTGAACTCTAAATGATCTGGAGAAACAAAATGAACTGTATCATACTTTGTGATTCATGTCAGTAAAGTTTCTGGCAACCTCAATTTAAACAAAGACTCAGCATAATTAGGAGAAAAATAGAAGGTTGTACAATTGGCTAGTCATTGACTAAGGTTGTGGGCTGTCTGTTCAGTAGCTTCAAAGCAGCTGAGATTTATTACAATAAAGCACTGCACTACTATAACTGAGTATATAGAATTAAACTAACTGAACTTCATTCCTATGCCAATGCATACTCAGACTGTACTTTTGTACTCATTTACATTTGAATACCTATTCTGATACTTAACTAAATTCCTATAGGAGCTATTCTATTAAATAAAAACAGTTCTAGTAACTCTGAGTATGTTATTCTATATGGGTACACGTTACAGGTCATAAAATAAATCATGATAAAACCTGGGACAATGTTCCTCTACCAGCTCAACATAACAGATACCGCAGGTAAAATAGTTAAATATTAAACTTCTCCTCTAGCAAGAGCAGTCATACTCTTGCTTTAGCTGCTTTTATGCAAGGAAAAAAAAAGCCAGAGATATGGTACTAAAAATTGCCCACCCAGGAACAGAATTTTGTTGGTTCAATGAAGATACCTATACTGCTGCCTACACTACAAAATAAAGCATTCAGCACTTAGGTCACGTTAAATGAACATGTTTAAACACTGAAATTAAAAATTAGGGTTTTGCTTACAAAAGTCTCAGTCAACTTGGTTAGCAATGCTTGAGAAATTATTAGATGGGTGTTGCCTTCTGCTGGCCGTCTCTCCCCTGAACTTAAATTAATACAGTAAACAAACCTACGTATCCTTAGCTGTAACTTAACAAAAGGGTGAATGAAAATAAATTTGCAGCTGCAGATGGATGACATTATTACTAAATCAGTAAGGATTTAATTAAAATAGATGATTATCTAACAGTAAAACACAATCCATATTTTTACCCTTCCCATGAAATACCTCTTTACTTTAAAAAGTTCAGTGATTTGTTCAGGTGTTCTACTCTTTTGACTACAATCCATACATTTCATACAAGTGGAAGAGTAAAACTAGCTTTGAAAACCTGAGGGATAGTAAGCAGTAAAGATAGTAAAAGATTTCTGCTATTCGGGGCTGGATGAAAAAAATTAACAATGAGATTTCACATTATGAGGGTAATCCTGCTGCTAGTAAAAAAAGTATGTTGCCTATCCTTGACAAAGATGATGTAGCATTCTTAAGCATTACTAAATGTAATATCACTTCAAGAGCAAAGAGTCACATGTAAAAAAGTAACATTTAGAAATTGCATCTAAAGCAACTCCCATTACATAATTAATATAGGCCTACTTCCTAGATTAGTACGTTCACAAAGGAAGTTTTCTTTATATGGAGCTCTGATTACAGGATTGCAGAAAAGGTAACGAGTTCCTAGGGCATGTGACTTGATCATTCATTTTCTTTTACTCCTCCACAAGGAAAACTTCTGCAGAATAATTACTGAAGGAGAAATGCAAAGTAATTTAGGTCAGAATATATATTAACTATCTTTGATTTACCATATCAATAAATAAAACTGCAATTTCTTAGCTATCCATCTTAAAAAATAAATGCTAAGCTCAAAGTGTTCCAAAACATGGCTTTTCAAAAGACAGAAAAAGATTCTGTCCCATAACAAGAAACATGCATGTGTTACAAATAATCTTTCTTCTAGGTGGTTCTTCATTCTCTCAGACGATTAATAGTTGTACTCTCAGATTTATAGTCGGTACTTGTTTTGCATTTTCCTTATCAGAATCTTAGGTAACCCCTATATGGTTCTACGTGGAATTACTGTTTCTGTTTAGGATATAGAAGTTTTTTCTCCCCTTTTTAATTTCAGACATGAATACAGCCAAACTCATGCTTTATATTTTTCCAGTACGTTAAAAGAACACAATCCAAAATATTACACAATTAAAAGTTGCAGAAGAGATGACAATTTCAACCATTTATGACCTGCACAGCAAGCATCTTCCCAAAAGTGTCTTAAGCGATACTACATATTTTTTTGACCAAAAATGTGAAGACTTTCCTGCAAAAATTAAGTCTTGGACAATGAGCCAGATCAGTTTGGCTTTCTGTGTAAAATATTCTTTCAATTTACACTGGTCTGTGATTAAACCAGGATTATATAATTGAGCTCCTGGTAACTGGCTTGCAAAAACCATCCACAAAAAAATACCAGTAAAAATAGTACATTCCATTGAAAGCAATCTAAAGTGCTGCAACAGCTGCTGTCTTTGAATTGCTCCAGTTTCTCATAGCAATACTTATGTGCTGTGTAGAAATGCAACCATTTCCTTACTAGTATTCTTTTTTAATGACAGGGAGAAGTTAAAAGAAAAGAGAAGCCATAATCCTTCATGCTTTGGACCTCTATATCAGAATTTTTAAAGTAGCATTAGGTGAGCAGATGGAGCTAACCAAGATCAGAAGATACAAAGAGATAATCACTCTTCAAGTTGCAATGATGAGCTGTTAAGGTTTTTAAATTCATAACTACATGTAAGAAAAAGAGAGTCACACAATTTTCTGTTTTTCCAAATCTTAACACTCTCATAGATGAGGTTAGCATATTAAGGGAACTTCATTTTGTGAGATTTTGCAATCATAGGTGAGGTGCAATTCACCTCCTTAGAAAGTTAACCTGAGCAAAAGGTTGAAAAAGAAGAAATTAACATTCAGGAATAAAAGTGTTCCACCCGTCAATGTTCAGGCCTGCCTGGTACAACTTCATTCCCATCCTGATCAATCTTGCTTCTAAGAATGTGATTTTTATAACAGTACAGAACTTTAGATGTAGACCCTGTGCCTATTCAAAACCATTATGTCCCATTTGCTGAGAAGACACAGCATGTGAAAATACATAACCCATAACCACTTGAACAGGACTGTCTTTGCACACAGTCAGCAGAAATTGTATCAGTTGGGTAACTTGAACATATTAAAGATAATTCATTCTTTCTTATACAGAAATTACAATAACATACTTCCTTCTTCTGATACAGAAATCCCAACAGCAGACTTCCAAAAATAGCTCTCCAGTACCTTCCCGAGTCATTCTGGAACACATTTTAAAAAAAAAATATATATATAATGTATCAATCTAGACCTACAGGTGTAACTAGGCCCAGCACATTTAGTTGGCAATTATCACAGTATTGTTTAATACACATTCACTGATCTGTACCTTTAAACAAAAGAATGACTTGGAATTCTTCAGCATATGGAGCAGAAGCAATGAGTGTACTTACAAGCTTTCCTCCAGTCTTAAAACTTCTCTCTATTTTGCCCCCCAGTTGTTGTACTATCAGGTAAGCCTTCTGTGGAGATGAATTACACCTCTGATAAGATCATAAGAGACAAAAAACCTAGTGAAGTTCCCTTCTTTAGGGAACTAACCTTATTTATGAACACCATATCTTATTTTATTCAAGATGCATAGTTTTTCCAGTGCCAGTTACTCCAGTACTCATTCATGATGCAAACACACACATATGTATGTATACATACACATATTTCCTCTACTTCTTAATTACATACTTTAAATTGGAAAATTTCATTTAAAGTACATTTCTGTACAGTAAGAAGGGTTTTTATTAATGATCATTTTTGCCATTATTCTTACCAGAGAAAAGGCAGGTTTAAGAATGAACTTGGAAAGCATTCTCTTCCAAAGCCAATACATTCCTCTCTTACTTCCCATAATACTGAAATAAATCTGAATTCAATGAATCCCTCCGAGTCAAGAAGCAGCTGTTACCCAGCTACTAGGAACAAGGATAGATACATTATTTTTTTTTGAAGAACAAAAAAATCCTATAACTTCATTCCTTTTGTGAGAATATACGCAGCGTAAGGGCTGCATGGTGTACACCACACTCAATAAGGAAATAAACAGACAATTTGATCCTGAAAATAATCATGAGGGTAGTCAATAGATTAGAGAACAATCCTGTTATTTGATTTTGCTTAAAGTACTTCTGTTCCATGTGTACACCCTAGCTTTTGAGCACATTAAATAAAAACACATATAAACAACAATATCTGATAAATTAAAAAATGTAACTGCACATCAGAAATGTGGTTTATTCTCATCTTAATTTCTTGTACTCCATCTTTTGTTAGAGAACATCTGAAAATTAATGCCATGTGAGCAGCAGGCACCGAAATAGTCCTTTTCTGTCATTTTATACATATTTTAGTTTCTTTTTTAAATGATCAGATAATCTGTTTAGTTTATTACCATCACGTTAAACAATTATGACAGTTCCTAATTTTAATTTAGAAAAGTATTGCAGCAACACTGGGAAGCTATAGAGTTGCAAAACAATAATACTGTTGCTTTAGCTCTATTTTCAAGTAAGGGATCTGAGATCATTTAAGACCAAACTGCTACATTAATCTTCAGATTTCTTTAAAGGAAAAAATGCAAGGTTAATGACTTAAAACTACCATGACCAATGCTTGCACTACCTGTTAGCCATCAACTGTGTAAGTATTTCCTTCCTACTTGTAAACCTATATTGAAAGTGACAACAGGTAGGTTGGACATGTAAGGTTTCACACAGAGCCATTTGTTCCCAGTTAATATTTAGATGGATTAGTTGCCTAGAAAGGAGTTTTATCATTGCATTTGCACTGCAATGGTTGAAAACACCTCCTTCAGAGATCTCTAACAGCATGTAGTGTGCCCACAATTCTGAGGAAACAGGACACACAGAAAACAAGTGATGGCATTATGTTGTGCAAGTTACACTCTGAGGGTCATTCCCTATTCAGCTTTCATACCCAGACACTCGTGTATTACCATCAGTGTGTCAGTATAAAGAAGGTTTTTTCCCCGTGTGGTTAACTGTCCTGAAAAGTACTGACCCAAGAAAAAGTTCAGTATAACAGTCTGCAAATTCCTACAGCCCACTTTATAGCAACAGTTATGGTCTTGCTGGACAGGTTCTAAGCTTTTCTTTGCAGTTCACATACATGCACCGTATTTCTAATGGATAAGTCAAAAGAATTTATATGAACATCAATATTAAAGTGTTATACATTTGTAAACCTGGTAATTTCTACATTCATCTGTAAGGATGTGCTCTTCAGCATACATGCCCTTCAGCAGTCCCATATGCTTTCTAATATATTGGAGTTTTGGGAACACACCTGCTGCCAAAGTAGTTTACATAGCTTCCTCTTGTCCCTCTGAAGAAGTGGTTATCTCAGAAGCTGTACTGGTTACAACCAAAAAAATTAAAATATTAATTGCTCTTATGCCTGCAATCCATTCTCACATACCAATTTTTCAGGATTACTTTGTCCTCCCCTCTGTCACATCCCAGAGACCAAGTAGCCCTGTCAATACAGTATTAGCAATGACAGGGCACAGGCTCCATACTCAGTGTGCTGAATCCCAGGACCAAGGCTTGTCAGACAACTTCAAACTTGTGTCAACGACCTGAAGCCTTCTTTTCACTTGGTACAGCTGTAACAGCAATTTGTCCTAATGGCCACGTAGCTACACCTGATTGGGTTTCAGTGGGCTTATTTGCCTACAGCACAGACATAGCCGTACACAGACAGCAGTAACAAGCAGTGATTTTCTTCAGAATGAAATATTTATTATTAGCATCAGGGAATAAAGGCCTGGTATCATAGCAAAGGCCTTGAAAAGTGGAAAGACAAGCTGCAATGCAGAACTAGATGGGCATGGGATGAGAGAGTGCATGAGCATGGGCTAACAGCAGAGGCTACACAACCCACCAGTGGTGAGCCTCAGCTTAGAGTGGGGCAAACCATTTTGGAGAACATAAGAACAAAGAGTACCTAACCTGTGTAAAATACACCATATGTACTATTTTTTTTTTTTTTAACCTAACTTGCAGACCACTGGAAAAAAAGAGCAAGATGTAAAAGTATAAGCAAACAAAGATGATCTCCAAGCAGATCCTACAATGAGAAAGGAGAAACCATCAAACAGCCCCCAGGTCATATGTGCAACACCATATAAGCTTTAGCTCTGCAGTCAGAAAATTGGCCCTATATTGCCAGTCAGCCTAAGTTTCAGGAGTAAAAACACAAAGGCAAGTGCCTAAAGCCAGAATTCCACACTACATCAGTAGCTGTGTTTCAAGTATAATAAAATATTTACTTAGCACAGAGGGACAGGAAGAGTAATCAGTAAGATCCATATTTAAAAAATCCATGGTAACACATTCCAGCTTGGAGCACCCAGCTTACACACCTAAGAAAGACTAAAACCACAGTGGGGGGACACCCCTCCATTCTCCTGGCACTGCTGTTGCACACCAGCACGATTAATAGCTCTCCATACAGGAGGAGAGATTGGTGTGCCCAGATTAGCTTTCAGGAGCACAAATTTGTAATTTTTGATGTGTTTCTGAGAGGCTGTACTTTACTTTCTAATGAAAGGCACTCACATTAAGTTTAAAAACAAACTCTGTACCTAAGATGTATTACTGACCAGAGTACTGTGCTGAACTGGAGCTGCTTTTGATCACCAAATCCACTCTGACAAGTAATGTTCCTGGTACCGTACCATTTAGAAGATCTGACAAGAAACGGATTATTACACAGCAATTTAAAACTTATATATGCCTCCTGTAATTATGAATTAGCATTTTAATTAAAAATAAAGATCTTGTCTTATTGTTTTCCTCAACCTATTTAATTAAATACCTCAGCACCAGGAAGCAGCTCTTCTGGTTTACTACTGAACCACTTTGAAATTTATTATGCCAAAAGACACTCTAGTGACAATTTCACATGGAGATGGGAGTGGGGAATTCCATTTCTTAAGTTTTTCATAGAAGATGCATAACATATTCATTGCTGGTAGAGTATTACTAACAATGCTTTCACTGGTACAGGAACACCTTTTATATTCCTTTTCCTCCACAAGCATCAGCAAAACATGCCCAGTAAAGTACATTTTTGCTGTATGATTTGCTATGGTCACAGCCTCGCTGCATTAGCGGAATGTCACTAAAACAAAGCAGTAACAGCAACTGTTGACCACATGTGCTTTCACTGCTGCATCTGGTGACACAGGGCGCTGTATTCATTCGCCTTATACCTCATTTTCCTACCTGCTATCCTTAGCAGTGCTCCCCAATGATATCTAAGCCTACAATCACTCCTCAGCAATACCCAGCACTGTCAGCTTCAGTGTGGTAAGATCTTTCTAAGCAAAAATTTCTATTTCCAAGACCCCAGTTTCAGAAGATAAACTACATAGATGAGAATATTATACTGATGATCAAAAGAAGCTAGTTTCACCAGAAGTTTGTCTGATGACATCTGTTATATTTCATAATCAGGTTAGAATACTACCAGCTTCTCCTGTCTCTGAGAACACAGTAAAATCAATGTGCAAATACATGTGAAGAAACTACAAACAGTACTGGTTTTTATAATCAGACACATGAATGACGGTGGTGGAGGAAAACAACTTGCAAAACATGTTAGAAACATGTTTACCCTGCTCTTTGGTGAGTATACAGTAGATCATAATACCATTACTGACCCCAACCTCTGACAATGTCAACAGAGAGCAGATGCTCGATTACTGACAAAGCACACTGTTCCTTAACATAATGGCAGCTTGACACAACATGCTTTAAATTATATCCACACTTTTCACTTGTAAGTATGTAGACTGTTACAGGTATTTGTCAGCTTAGCTTATAAAATAGATAAATAGAGAAGCTGCTCCTAACAGACAACTGTTCATATTTAATAGTGAAAAAACAGAAAAAAAAATTAAATTCCCAGGAGTATACCTGAGCTTACTTCATTGCATGTACATATCACAAGAGAATTTCTCACTACAGGGTAAGTTAAATGCAATTATCCATTTGCATTGGTACCTGGAAAAAAAGAAAAAAGCACTAATTTTTTTTCAGATACTATGCTTGCTTTTTCCTCCAAAAAGCCATGGCTAAAATCAGATATAATTCTAGAGCTGCAGAATTATAGTCAACATGAATATAACTAAAAGAAGAACTTGGCAACATGTCTCTTCATGCCTTGTATAGCATTAAAGGTACCATCTGTGCGCTTAACAAATTGATAATAATGTCTCGTTACCAAATGTTGCATGCTCATGTATGTGTTAAAGCCTCTACACCGCAAATGCGCTGAAGCATAAAAAAAAGACATTAATTCTGAATTACCTGAACTAGTGCAATTAACATTTTAGCCATGTGCTAACCTAAGTACCATTTATCCACAAAACAGAAACAGTCCACAGAGAGCAAAATCTAAACAAAAACCCTGAGTTTCCTATTCCCAGAATTTCAGGTTTTTCTTCACTGATGCTGAAATTGCATCCCTGCACAAATGAAGGAAACCTCACAGCATTCAAATGCTTCTCTAAATGGATTGAAAGACTATAGACTGTAATTCATCATCGGCAATTTCTTGCAAGCAATTTCAAGCACATCTGCCTACTCTGGTCCTGTCCTTGCTGTTGTGTAATAACAAAAAACTCTCAACCTCTGCTACTTCATGTGCTTCCAGTAAAACGAGGGAGATTCTGATTGCAGAATCCCTCGCAGAGAGGAAGACTTTTCAACTAAAGATTGTGTCAAACTTGCAAATGAAGCTGTGAGCAAACATAGTCCAGATCCAGCTGTAGAGCAGAAAGGAGAGCCCCATTCATTCTATTCTTAGCTGCTCATCACTGCTTAGTTTGGAAAAAAGTGAGGCTTATTATTTAAGCTGGTTTAGTTAACCCATTTTGAAAGGGACTACGAAACAAGCACAGCAACAGCTTGAAGACAGGAGTAAATGGTTTCTGCTGGCTGAGGAAACAGGAGTTAATGACGACTCTTGATTTCTATACATTACAATGTATTCTTAAAACTACTCCTAACATCTTTTACACGTGTAATAGAACTTGACATCAGATTTGAACATGAGTCTTAAAGTATGTAACAGGTTTCTAAAACCTGTCCACATGAGTTGATACAAAATAAATTTATGCCATATTTGCCAATATATTCTACCTTTCAAGCCAAAGGTCGTTAATTTTTTTTTTTTTAAAGTGTTTGAGTTTAAGAAAACAAATAAGGTTTTCCTTAAGACATGTCTTCCGAATATGCAATCATAAATGTTCTATGTAATCTTCCTGTTTATAATATTCATGATGTAAGTTCTACCTAACCTTTTTCACAATACCGAATGCTTTGGAAATGAGAATTTTCAAAAAAAGTAAGAGTTCTCCTTTCTCTTGCACTTTCCCTCCCTCCTCCTCAGCCCCACAAAAATAATTGAATCAGGATACAGTCATTTAGATTGACAAAAAATCAAAATTAGAAGAACTGTTTAACATCTTGAGACAGATTAGGATCCCTGAAACTATACTGCTAACAGTTACTGAAATAAATATGCTCATTGAAATCCACAGTACAAGTCAGCCAAATGCTTGTATGTTTATAACAAGGCATCTTCTTCAATAGGCAATAAACTCTCCTATTTACCAGGCTGGAGAGCCAGCACAGATCATATCTTCAGGCAACAAGGAAGAATTTGCTAAGACCCTGACTAACAGAATTCAAGTATATTGCCCAAGTCTCACAACACACAGATAAGAAGTGACAAATTCACAGTCCTAAACTTCACAGCCTACCCAAGACATTAAGGAAGTTAAATGGGAAGCTGCCACTTGAGAGGAGGAAGAAGAGATGAACTAAATGATTCAGTGGGCATCAATTATGCTGAACAGAAACTTCTGAACATTCCTATTTACCTTCATTAGTTTTTATTGTTTGCCATTTTATCTGTTCATTCTTAAAATTCTTAACATTTAATTGCTTTTTCTTGGAATTTCATCATGAATAGCCTACTCAAAAAAAAAGTGACAATCTCACAAAAAAAAATTTCTCAGAAAACTGCTTAGATACCACCACAATACATGTGTGCCCTTTGAAAAATCTGAGCAGATAATATGCATAAAGTCTGGAATTTTCAAGAAATAGTAATATCAACTTAATATCATTTTGATTTCAGATATGCTAAAGTTTTATGTTTAAAGAAGAAAAATAATAGTGCTACAATAAAGGAAGTTCACCACAAACATTTGGTTACAATATCCAAAATTATTCTGTATGGTTTCTATTCTTGGAACATCTGGGGTTTCACACACAACCCCCAAAATGATGCCTATAACATCCTTATATATGCAAGTTTCTTGCTATTAAGACAAAACCAGTAATTATAAAGCAAACAGTGTAAGATTGTATTTTTTAAAAATTATAGACACTGCTAAATGAAACAGAAGCTGAGGAACACAACTCACGTACATATAAATTCAAATTCCCTGGCACAATTGGACACCTGAAATCTAAAGAATTCCATTATCTTGAAATGCCCCCAAAAAGGGTAAAAGCAACTTCAACAGCACAATTAGAAAGCAACCACACCTCAATTTTTGCAACATTTTAAATAGAAGACAGATAAAATACCTTTCCTGTGCATTGTCTCTGCTGTCAAAGTATCCATATTCCAATAACCTTCTATCCCCACTTCAGCCTAATTGTAGGCTCAGGTATTGAAAACTACTGAAAAACTGGTAAGTTGTTGACACTTCAGCTGTTAAAAGGTGTTGGATCATGTTCTTATCACAGCTGGGTATCGGAAATCAGCTTGCAAATTGAAGACTATACTGCTAAGAAATAAGATCGTATTTTAGATACACATTTACTAGTGACCTTTTAATCCTCAATCACGTAATTAATTTTAGAATAAAGACTAAAATACAAAAGTACTTGTTTTATGAACTTGCAATCAAGAGCTCCCTTTTGCTAACTGCTAAACCTTATGTTAAATGAAACATACTGTTGCCTTAACTTTTATCTATGTTGCCACGGTTTAAAATACAAAAAAAACCAATTAAAAAGTTATAATTTCAGCATATCACAGTACATTTTGGCCTAAAATATTTCATAAAGCAACAGATGAAGCAATTGAGCTCTGTAATAGAGTTGATTAAATGTTATCTTAGGAACCTCATTTTAGAAAAAGACCCAAAGAGGGAAAAGAAAATCCCAGATGACACAAAGCATCTTGATGTCATACAACCTGGCATTTAATAGGTTTTGACACTGCAAAACAGACATCTGGCTACAGAAATTTGACATTTCTTCAGTAACTACCCAGAAAACTTACACATGGGCCAAAGTTTTGGCACAAATTAAGGTTTTTTTTAAATGTTCTGGTCCAAAGCAAAAACTTCTAATTTATATTAACAGTTTTCACTGCATTAGATCTTGGTACTAATTCCACACATAGCATCCAGTAAGAACTTTGATATTTCTTCCAAAACTAGATTAATGCACAGAGTTCAAATTACAAGCTCACGGTGTAAGATGCTGTTTACAAGAGATGCTGATGAGGGATAAAATGGCATTATGATAGCTGAGAATAATGCTGAAGAAACCACAGGTTTATTCTTCTAGAGGTAGTCAGCAGATTTGTACGAGATGATGTTAATGCTAATAAGACACACAAAATCTTCTATATCTTCATAGACAGACATCAAAGCAGGATTTTTCCTGAGCAGGAAAAAGCCTTCTCTTTAATGATTTTTGAAGTATTTATCAGCAATGAAAGCAACCCAGAGCATGCACCTTTCAGCTGTTGTCTACATCTGAAGATAAAAACTAAAGTTACAGTTGACTGATGAGCTAAATGAAAAGGCTCTTCTCACAAGTACAAGAACTTTTACAGACATCAGCCCTTAGCACAACACTTTCTACTTCAAAAATAAAAATGTGGCAGGTTGTACTATAAAACTTAACTTACACCCTAATGTATTGGGTCTGACTGAGCTGGAGTTAATTTTCCCCACAGCAGCCTGCCTGGTGCTGTGCTTTGCACTGAGAGCTGGAAAGGTGCTGGTAACACACCCGTGTTGGGGCTGCTGCTGTAGAAGGACGCAAAGAGAGTGACCAGCTGCTCCCATATGCCGTCAGTTTGGGGGCTTTCATGGATAGACCCCCAACAGGGTATGTAGCAAGGACAACTGAAATTTGTAGGCATCCTGCATAGAAACTGTCTTTTAAACTGTGGCATGCCAAGATTAAGTTACCAAAGTCCTGTATCCACAGACAGTGGGTACACCAAGCAGACAGATCACGGACTCTTGTCTAGCCTCTTAAAAGATGTAAACTTACAGACAAAGGCACAAAGCTCAGCTGAGACAACCTGCAAGATTCTGCTGAATCAGTGTGGTTGCTTGTGAAATGGCTCCTCACTTAGTAACTTGTACCACTTGGAGACAAAGTCTCCTTTAAGAAAAGTATCTGAATGGAAAAAAGGAATTTCTGTAACAGTTTCATCATTACTGTACTGCTCACTACATACTTCATCAGTAGCTGCTGAAGACAGAACTCTTTTCAAGGAAACAGGACTATCTACCAAATAAAATTTGAGCTATATTCAACAATCAAGGCAAGGGAAAGAAGGGGTGGGGTGGAAGAAATTCTGACTATTCTACCAGCAAGTTTACCAGAAAAAAAAAAAAAAATTGGACAATGAGCAACCATTTTGACTAGTCTACTTGTATGAAAAATTACCCACATGTCAACGGCTGTTCTCATACAGAAGAGCCATACTGGACTGATGTAGTAGCATAAGTATATTCTTTGAAACTTACAGTATATACATATATTTATGTGTACACGTGCTTACATACAGATTACTGAAACAAGACCAGCTTCATTGATAACAATCTCCTGAATAAAAGCGGCAGGCTTCCAAAGCACTAGTTCTGAAGTTCTTGCCCACCAAGGACTTTCTACACTGTGATGATTGCCAGCATCATCTCTTACTGAACAGGGGTTGGGGGGAGGGAACAAAATACAACAGGTTCACAGTTGAGAGTTGGAGTAGTGTCCCCTTCAGGCTTTCAACACTTCTACAAAGATCCTCATTTTTAGGAAGCAAAGAGGGAAGACAGATTTCTAAACAAATCAGAAACAGTTTGGCACAATTTAATTCTAACTGAACTTGTGTTTTCTACTGTTGAACTACAATATCTTATTATCTCCTAGATACTTCCATGCCAACTACTTGATTAACTCATTTGCTATTCATCAGGTAATGAAAATAAGTGAGCTGAAAACAACAGTTGATTTTAACAGCTGCTGCCTATTGTTGACCAATTTCAGTCCAGCTGTGTTCTCCTCCTCCTACTTCAGCTGGAATCAACAGTTTCTTTATCCTTTAAGACTAAGAATATGCTATTGGCATATTGTATAGATTAATTAATATGGTAACAGAAAATTGTTTAAGAAAACTACACAACAGTCAGTAATGCAAAAATACTAAATTAGACTAAAATCTTGGGACAAGAAAGAGAGGCAAGAAATAGTTGTTAAATTGTATCCACCGCACATTTTAATTCACAGATTAATGCTTCAATGTTCTGTGGTTTACATGAAGTAAGGCACTACCAGCTGCCTCCTTTAGAAAAAACACCAGAATATGAACAAATCTATGGTGCCATGACATAGAATAGGTTTGCATTTACTAACAAGTAAGCAAGGAAGATATTTCATTATACTATAGTATACTTTTATGAGAAATACTTCAAGTCCAGTATACTCAGGATCAGTGTTCTGAGCCATAATTTTATTGTAGGTATACATAATGTGCAGAAATTACATTTAAATAACTGGAGGTAATCTAATTTAGCTCAAGTCATTACTAGAATTTGTCCAGGACCCATGGGCTTTACCATCTACCAATAAAATTATTCAGCAGTGCTATGGTGAAATGATACAATTAAAGTGAGAAACTTATGACTGTGAAATCTGGGGAAAGGCACAACCGACACAACCCTAAATTATATACTAAGTTCCACATGCATATTCTGTTTACTGTTGGTATAGAAGAAGCAGATATATTATGATCACAGTTGCTACTTTCTCAAAATGCCCTTTTCTTACCATCCCTTCCATTACGCAAGAAATACTGCTACAATTCAGAATCCCAGAAATATATAAAGTCAGAGGGGGAGGGTGGGTGCAGTATGCAAAGAGTAACAAATTGTAGGGGTGACTGAGGGGGAAAGACGACACATAGGTTTCAACTGTGTTGTTGAATTCTATTTGCCATCTGACAAAGAAAATACTTCAACTGCTTTTGCATTTTTGAAGTTTATGCTTGCCAAAATAATCATTAGATTAATAATAACAACAGGTAAGATACTATTTAATGCAGTTTTTAAGAGACATCTGCTTTATTTTAAGATAAAATATTTTTATTCCTGAATAAATAGTACATTCCTGAATAAATAGTATCTATCTATTAAGTGAGATCCGAAAACTTTCCAAGGCAGGAAAAACAAACCCAGAATATTCAGACAACCTGGAACACCACCCGGTTGATTATGACCCAGTACTTATCTGATAAAATACTAAGTTATGACACTATTCATAACAGCATCTGCGATCATCTTTCCAAGGAATCTAAATGTCATCATGTCACATTCTGGTTCAAAACATTATTTCCAAAGAATAACTCCACAGCAACAATCACTGATGCCTTAAATTTTAATTCCTTACAGGTGCAGAAAGAAAAAGGAAAAATATCTACTCAGTGACATAAAAGGGTAAAAAAGCTTGTTAAAGTAGTAATGGGAAGAGCAACAAAAACACTGCAGGTGAGTAAAACGTTGGTCCATAATGGAAGCATTTGGGTTTTTTTTACAATGGGGAAGAAGTTAGAAATTGTCTCAGCTGAAACATCTTTAGAAAAAAAATTGAGAACAATTAATAAGAAAATACAATGATCAGATAATGTTCTCTCAAAACATTTAAAGAAAGGCTGGCATGAAACTAATGAATTACTGTGATGTGTACTGTCTCATTTAAAACCATTAAACACAAAGGCCTTACCCCTGCCTCAAAGTTCTTGAGATGAGGACTGCTGGTTCTAGTACAGTGCATTTATTTTGTTCCCTAGACATCCCCTATTGGTTAGTATTGGAGCTAGGACTGCGGATTTGATGCTGTAGCCCAGCAGAGCTGCTATAATTTGCTGCTCCTACATTAAGGAAAATCTTGCTAGAACAGAGTTACTTCTAACGTGACCAAGTTCATTTTGGAGCACATCCAAACTGAAAGAAGAATCTTGACATTTAACTTCCAATTAATTACAGTGCTTAAATTATTGATAAAAATAACCTTCTAGTTCTTTTTAGAGGCATGAATGCTTTTCAAATTTACATAGAAAATAATGTATGCAGACTAGAAATCTATAGCATCTATAGCTCAGAACACACACATTGCTCTATTTTAGGCTGATATATACAGCACTGTAAAATAAAAGCAGAACTGAGTGCTTTGAACCTGCCCTTTGGAAGATCTGTGTCTGTCCAAGCTGAAAAGGTCTCCAACCACTATGCACAACTAGGACAGCAGAATACAGGCCAGATTTAGCCCTCCAAACAAAGAATATTTAAGCATGTCTGATATTTTATTCCCTCCCCCCCCCCCCCCC
>JANIJG010011233.1:106764-124902 GCA_024611175.1 Megaceryle torquata
ACACGGACACCCAAGCTCAGCCCCACTTTGCCCCCCCAAACAAAGAAAATTGATGCAGTCCGGGTAAGTTTTTCCCCCCCCCCCCCCCCCAGTTATTCCCAGCAATGAAGGTCATGGCAAATCACATAGTGCACATTTTACTGCTTGGTACAGCTTCTTTTGTTGTTCTTGGTTTGTGGTTTTTTTGTGGGTTAGGGTTTTTTCCGGGGGGGGGGGGGGTAGCATAAAATGGCCAAACTCACTTGACTTAAATAGTTTAAGGAGATCTAAAGAAGATTTTTGTGGGTTTATTTTTTTTTCCCACATTAATCAAAAAGTGTGGCTTACTCATTTGATAGAATAGTTCAATGATCTCCTCTAGAAACTAAATCCTCTTCACGACTTATAACTTGTATCATGCACTTAGGCATATAGGTTTGTTTCTTTCTTTTCCCTGACTTGTAAATAAAATTAAGTGCAAACATTCATCTTATAAAAATTAATTCTGCACTCCAAAGATGCCAAATCCAAATAATAAGCATCTGCAGGTAAAATTTGTTCTGTATTACAGATGAAGTTTGAGGAAGAATGTTAGAAGTTTAGCACTTCTGCGAAAGCAAATTCAGTAGTATTTTATGTTTTTAGTAGTATTTCACAAACTCACACAGTAAAAGAAATAACACTACTGTTTATGCCCCCTCCCTGGAAGTGTTCAAAGCCTGGCTGGACAGATCTTTGAGCAATGTGGTCCAGTGGAAGGTGTCCCTGCCCATGGCAGGGTGGTTGGAACTAGATGATCTTTAACATCCCATCCAACCCAAACCATTCTATGATTCTATCTTTTTATACTAAGTGATAGAACATGGAATTTAAACCCACATTTCTGAACACAGAAACTTGTTATCTAAGAAGAATGTATTTGTCTTGCAACTTGAGGCTGACATATGGGCCTATTAAGCCTTTTTTGGCATCACCACCTCAACTTGAAGATACCTTCTTTAAAGGCAAAATAGGCATTTTCAAAGCACACTTTCACATAGCAATCTACCTACAAAATAATGCACCTACTTTTCTTACATGCATAACTATATTCTTTAGAAATACATGTATATTGATTAAATGTATGAATAATATTGATAAATCCTTGAAAATTTATCATTTCTCTAACCATTAGAAAACATCTATTGCACAGGAGCCCCTAAGGACAGACCTATAAAATCTCTCTGGATACTTCCAGTACCCTCAATCCAGAAATCTACAGTCTTCTTTACTCATTCTGGTCAATTTGCCTGAAAGTTGTCTGCTACATGTTTGCATTTTATTACCACCACGCTTGTTTAAAGGCAAGAAAGACAATTCTAATATGCTTACAATCCACGTTACTTAACCCTTCATCGAAAACCCTGCATTCACTGAACACCCACTTCTGTCAAGGCCTCAGAATCATCTGCAAATCTTCACCCTGCTTTCACTGGAGCAGAACAAAGCACGTGCAGGACAATCTAGCATAGCCCTATCTTTGTTCAATCAAGCTCATTCAGATTATTTATTAAAACACGCTATGTCACACCCCACTAAAATACACCACTGGTGTGCAGTTCTTTCAAGCTCACTTGCTTTCCATTACCCTTTCCAGTTACTGCTTTTCTTCTGATACTTTCTGAAGCAGTTTCATTCCCAAACAGACAAAGGGGACCAAGTCAAGCCCTGTATAGAGTCCCTGCGTGGATTAATTCCAATAGCTAGTGCTTTTCATCCCCACTCCCCTTACTGTGCAATACTTCAGAGAACAGTTTATCTAGCCCATGCTGTAACTTATTATCTAACTTTCCTGAAAGTTTCAATGTAAGAAGGTCTCCAGAACTCTATTTTCTCCCACATTTGTCTGAAATTCACTTCCTACCTGAAATTAATTTTTCTGAATGCCTTGTTCTTCCTACTTCTTTATTTTAAAGAAATACCATTACACTAAAAAATAAAAAACCAAACCACTTTCATCCACTTAGTTATTTACCTAATCCCCAAGCTACAGTCCTTACATGATCCCAGCAGTTGCGATGACCAGTACAAAGAAAGAGGTACACACAACATCATGTCATGTCTCAGCTATAGCACTCTGAGTAAAATGAGTGCCAAGGTCCTGCTTGCATACATATACATACATATACTTAAAATAATCATTTGGGGCTAAGAAGCCTGTAATGTTTGGATCAACAGTAACATTGCTGCAAGGGTTTCTAAAAATACCATTGTCATCCACGTGTCACATGATCATACTAAAACACCTTCAATGGTACTGTTCTAGTAGCTGGACAGTTCACATTGTGAACCCTCCAAATATCATGCTTTCTTTTGCCATGTGCAGTTTCTGCTGAATGGGATGCTGCCTGCCTTGGTTTCATTCACACATCACCTGTTCAAAGAAGGCACTGAATTTCCCAACCAAGCAAGCATTGGGGGGTGCTTGTGCTACTGATGTAACAAATAGAAGCTTAACATTAGCATTTTAAGATACACATGGAACACCGTATGGAAGCTTACTGTATCTTCTGAGACATCTAACTCACTCCCCCAAATTTCCTTTCCTACTGCTGTTTACCTAAATGTCACCGCTTTTGCTGCATCACTATGGGAACAGAGGCTGTTCCTTCTGTTCATATATTGCCACTACCAATCACTTCTTCACCAAAATTTGCTACCAAAACATTCTACATTCTCAAACTTAAAATATAGCCTCTGACAACAAAATTCACCAAGAAGTGTTCACCAGAAAGTCAGCCAAATAATTTCCAAATAAAGACAAAATAAGCAACTGTTTTAAGAGAACTCCCTAGATGTCATTCCAGTGTTCATGTGAACCCTATTGGTTATAGCTGAATGTTTCACAGCCTCAAACTTACTTTTCCTTTTGATAACCTTTTAGAGCAGAAAGCTGTTTTATGGGTGGAAAAATAAAATAGTGAAAAGATAAATAGCCTGTAGAAGAACACACAAGAAATTAGGGTCAAACTAAAAAACTCAATGCTTGCTGAAGTTCTTGGCTAGCATCCTACCTACCTTCTTGTACCCTTTCTGCTATGGCACCAAGCCATTTTATTTCCTTAACCCACATCATTCAGTGTTCATCTTAGGACACAAGCAGTTCTGTAAGCATGAAAATTAATAAAGCCTCATCCCTACAGCCTGGCATTGGTTGATGAGTTTTGGTTTGATATGTGGGCTTGTGCTGCAACCTGCCGAGGGGGGGGGGGGGAATGAGCGAACACAAAGTTTCTCTCTTGCTATTCTCAAAAAAAAAAGTAAGAATAACTTTGAAATCTTTGTTTCTGCAGTATTTGGTTGAAAGCAGATGCTCTCAGAAGTTATAGAGCCACATCACAACTTGTGGCCTATGTATTTTTCATCCACATTGATAAACTCTCTTGGCCATACGGCACTTAAGGAAAATATAGATACGAGAAGCAGCTGATAGTCTTTTGCTACAGGACACAAAGTCCTTTTAAAAAAAAGTCCCATATCTAACCTATGCTGACAGAGTAGGTCTGTGCATGCTCAGTCTACCTATTCACAATCTGCATTAACTATGGGTGTTAAGCTTGCAAAGCCTCCAGCGAGTTTCAGAGTTCAGGGTAAGGTCTTCTTAATGCAATAAGAATACAGATGGCAGACATGTCTGGTCTTAAGATGGGCTTACACCAACACACCCGTGACAATGCAAACATAAAACTGACAGAAAATTAGCCAGTAAAATAAGACAGCCTCTGCTGAAATCAAGTTTTAGGGGATTTCAGTTAAATGTGATAGCTTCATTATATTTAAGACAAAAATATAAGAAAATTTAAAGTACTGTTCAGTTTTGTACTAGAACATAGAGAAACTTCCTGCTGTATAGCACACCTTGAGAACTACAGCAGTTGAGGCACCTGAACAGCAGACAGAGCCAGCTGCCTCACACTACTAATGGCAGCCAGTCATGGATATTTTGTCACGGATATTTTGTACATGGAAGTATTCATCTTTGCTTCAGCAGTCGATCAGAGCACAAACCACAGTAAGCATCATTTAATACCATATTTTTAGGCACAGTTGGGTCAAACATTGTTCCTTTTTATCACTGAGGTTTTTTCCATTAGTTTTTCTGAAGTCTGTAGGGTTAAGACATTGAGACCTTATCTTAATAAATTTGGTTAAGTTCTTGTTTTCTTCTGGCTTCTTCCTTTGCTATAACAAGAAATAAATTCTTGAACAGTAAAAGCTACCTGAACTCAGAACTAGTAAGTCTTCTTGGGATGAAGAGAAGCATATTTCATGACTTATGCCACACAGCAGTGGTATGGGTTTTAAAGGATTCTGAATATTTGGGAAAAAAAAGGTAATGTCATCATAATAAATCCATCAGAGTGTAAACTGCACTTACAAAATGTCTGATAAACATAATACAGCTTTGGGGTATTTGCTACTCAGTACCTTGGAAGGATTGCGTTTTTCTGATTAGCTGAGTGGCATAAGATGAGATCTTGCTGGAGGCTGCTGAGCTGCTGCAGCAACCGCCAGCCAACCCAGAGAAGTGCAATTATTAAACTACGAAACCTTGCTCATGAAGGCTTCTATGTATATGATCTTACATTGCAAAGAGCTTTCCAGCCTTTATACCATACAAACGTAACTGGTTCTGTATGCTCCTTTGTGCCACTGGATCTTCCACAAAATTTTACTGAAACGCTACCTGGTAGTTCAGTACAACATATTTAAGCTGTCAAGTGTGATAAAATTCACACTTATTTTGTTTCATACGAGAAAACGACAACTACAACAAATTGGCCAAATGAATCTTTGGGCTGAACCACTTCCCTCAATTAAGATATATCAAATATTCATTTCTTAGAAAACATGAAATAAAAATAAATTAAGATTAAAGCCTGATCTTCTGCAAGTTGTTTTTCTAGCGTCATCCCTTCTGATACACCAACCAACACAGATCACAGTCTGCATTATGTGTTTACCAAAGTAGCAAGTAGCAACATTCAGGTCCTTAATAAGGACATTACCAAAAGGTATAATTCTACAACACTTCAAATTTGTAAACAGTTCTCTGCACACACAAACAGTGACTACTGCAAAGACCATCATGAATGGCAACAGTTAGACACTGCCCAAACTTTTAGCCAGGCAACTGAACTGAAGATGTACCGGAATAATACCTTTTCATATTAAATGGGGACACACACACACAAATTTTTGTTCATAACTATACAAATAAATCCATGTAAAGCAATCTGCTCATCATTTCAAAGATTCATATTATAACTATTAATCACTGCAGCATTATTTTAGAGTCATACTCCCTACTAACACTAAACAGGCAAACTATGTCTCCTGGTCAGCTGTGTTGATTTCACTGAAAATATTATTTCCATAGTTAAATTAAGTAAAAAATTTGAGATTTATACTCAAAGTGGGGTTTAAACGCTGAAGTCAAACACCTAAGATTCTGAGAAGAATCACACTTGAATCCTGGCATTCTTCAAGAAGAACAGAATTCTAAAAGCATTTTTCTTCATAAAAATGACTGAAAAAACCATGAAGAGTAAGCTGCTAATTGGTGCTACCAAGTGAATTTTATACAAGCAGAAACTAAGCACATGGTCTCAATCTCCTCTGGAAGTGATGATATTCGATTTGCAAACCATTAAATGAAAATTTTATTGCAGAGGATTACACAATATCAACGACAAAAGAAAAACAAACACAAACTAACAGTTGAAAAGCTTCCTAATTAGCTTTCTCCCACTATCACCATATTCATTTAACCTTTCTTCATGGCCTTGTCCTTCCAGATGGCCCAGCAAAAGAAAGGTTTTGGAGCATGATAGCAAGATAAATTAGAATTCTTGCAAAACATACAAGAAACCAAATCACACATTCAATGAACCATCACTGAAAAAAGTTTGTCATTAAAGCTCACTGGAGTAGAAAATACTTTTTAGTTGATTTTAACAGCTACATAAGTCTTAAAGTACCCAGGAATCAGCTTTTTGAAAGCTCCCAGAACTTCTCAATTTCTGCTCAAATTAAGCAAGCAAGCCAGCAGCCTTCACCAGCACTTCCAAAAACCATAGACCCCAGCTCTTTGCTATTGCAAGACACACAGACCACATAAAAGCCCAAACAGTTCTCAAGGCATAAAATGCTTTTTACATTAAATTTATTTTTAAAAGTAAGCATGTACATTCTGCATAACCTAGAGTTCTAAACCAGGTTTTATAAAGTAAATCCTAGCTATATTTATGCCAATCTACCTTTGGCATGGCACTGATACAATGTAACAATTTGATTTTATCTATTTACTTTTAGTAAAAGCTTCATAAACAGTCTTCAGTGTTTCCTTTAGCACAGAAACTATTGTCAAGAAATAAAACTGTAGGTTAGTATTGTGTTAAATTTACATGCTCAATATTGGAGTAAATTACTAATTTACATGGTTTATACACCCAGTAACCTGGCTTTTTAACCTGGTTTGTTCATGGTCTTTTTTCAGAGCATTTAAAAATCACCTTTCACTCTATTCCAACAGTTTGTCTAAGTACATACTTCTCACACTCATCCGAAACACTCACTTTAGATTTGAATTACAATTCTTATATCAAAACTTTCCCACTGACCATTCAACTGATGCAGTAACCAAACAAAATTATGCTGTGTATTTGGAAGTACACAGGTTTGCTTTTATTGTGACTGGTCTTTAAAGTTCTGCAGACATTACCTTCATCAAGCACAAAGTAAGGGAAAAGAAGGGTGAGGAATCACTGCTTTTCACAGCACAATTAAGCCAGAAATTAAAAAAAAAAAAAAAACAGTGCCTTCTACCAGAGCAGCACTGTGCTGCTTGAGAGACTGACTTTAGGCTATAATGGAAAAAGAACTCTTTCTGGTGTATGCTGTACCTCCCCAGGCAGTTTGCCAGCAAAGCACTACCAGCAAATCTTTTTAAGGAGACACAAGCCCTTAGTAGGAATTTCCCACAGGAACAAGCTTGCAGCTTGCAACACGTTAAAAACATTTCCTCACAAATAGGAATGATTAAGTAAAAAGATGTACCACTTCTGGTTTGGATGACTGAGAACCTATCTCCTGCATAAAAAAAATAGGGGGGGGGCAGATTTTTTTTTTTTTCTTGGTAGCATCATTAACTGAAACCTGTAAAACTACGTTATGGACATTCTTCTCATACATTGGCACTCCAGATAATCATTTTTATCTGTGAATTCGATAGATCCTGAGTTGCATTTGGGCACAGGAAGTAAAATAAAGAAGAACAATGACTAGTCTATGTTATTCCCAAACCTCTAAAAACCCACATGACCTTTCTACCAGTTAGAAACCGCCAGTCATCCTGGTCATCTCTTTTTTTCTGGAATGTTCCTTTTCCTAAAGAAGAGCGTGAAATAAAATTTCTGTTTCATTCATCAATAGAGATGGACTTGACACATGCAATTATTTTTACCAAGAAAATTCAAGAGCTATTTCATGCTGTTGTTATAGGGCAGACCAAACAGAGGAGGCCTAGGAACAGGCTGAAGGACAAAGTGGGTGTAAACCACTAAACTCAGAATTTTTTTCTATTTTGCAGAGGTGTGCATTAAAACAAAAAGGAAAAAAGTTTCTAAATACATTACCTGCACTAATAAAAGTCAAAGCAATCCATAATTAGTTAATGCACACTACTGGAAGCTTTGGGCTGCCAGTAATATAAAATAAAATAAGACGACAGGGCTGAATACAGCATTGAAATTTTTTTTTATAATCCTCATGCAGAAGTTTCATCTGTTAAGGAACTCCTGCAGTTGTGCAAATGTTACTTACTGATGCAGATTGTCTCACCTAATAACCAAAGAGCTTTACTATTAACTTTCAGAATGGTAAATCAGGCTGCTCCAGTGGTTACACACTTACATTATTTTTCTGAATGAGAAACTAGGTATCAGGGTAATCAATGTACATAAAAAATAGCAGGAAAAAAATGGCCAAAACTGTCCCTCAGAGCATTTACACATACATACAGACAGAAAACCCGATGAGAAGATGATTCAAGCTTCTTCATTTTTAAGCCTATCGGAAAAGAAAAAGGACAGCTCCTAAAACATCTTGGTTTTTTTAGAATTAAACTACTGACTTTCTCACAGGCCCTCCTGACTACTCATACACAGAGCAATACATACATTTCACTGACTTGAATTGATAGGCAGCATAAAATTCCTGTAGTATATCAGTTATAATTAGAATCAACATTTTAAAATATTTTTTCAAAGTAATGACATTTTCCCTTAAAATAATTAATCTAATGCCTTTAGTAGCAGTATTTAGGTGCTTAGCTAAATATACACAGAACACAAAAATTTCTCCATCATGTTATCCCATGTGCAAAATGAACTACTTTTATTGAGTCCAAATTACCTCACATCTGTCCCAAAAAATCTTACTTGGGTGACCTTTATGGTAGTTAGCAGAGATATTAGGAGAAAGGATTAGCTAAGAATACAAAGCTAGAAAAATATCAGAAACACAGTATCAAAAAATTTAGACTGGGAGATATTCCAAGTGAAGCGAGGGAGACCCAGGCCTCAAAAACCTCTGAACTGAAGAAGTACACACAGCAAAGACAGCAGATATAGGTAGGAGTCTTTCTAAAATACATCATAGAACATTTAGCAATCAAACAAGAAACTTTAGAATTACTTACTAAAGGTGGTTAAAATTAAACACATTCTCACAATAATATTTTCAGATAATTGTGTGCAATGTAAAAACCAAGCTTTTCAATGAATGGATTAGTCATGTGACCTTAAAACTGAATGAGTCATAGGGTTGCTAATGAGATAAGGAAGCCTGACACCTCTAAGTCAAGAGTTCAACTGGTTCTTAGAGTACACTCCTGCTGTGCCCTAGATTGAAGGCAGCTCAGGGACAACACCGGCTTTCCTGTTGCTGGCAGCACTGAAAGATCCACCTAAATCTACTTACAGAAGAAATCTTTACCTGAAAGATAGGACACAAGCATCACCTTTCCATAGCAGTGTCCCTCACTATGATCTTCCCAGTCCCAACTGCCTGGAAGAAAGAAGAGAAGGTGTCCAGGACCATCACCTGACCTGCTCTATAAACACAGGCTGGAGAGACCTTCTTTTAATGCAGAACTTCTACTCTTTGAGAACATTCTCCACTGACAACAGTAGTCAGAAACAAAGCTGAAGAATTCTACTGGGGCACTGAGTCTTTAATTACCATTAGATTCCAGCCCTTCACATATTAGGGTCAAATCCTTTACTCACATGACTCTGTACTTGTTGATTTGCTGTAATTTATGCAAGTAAGTCTCCCAAAATGCACAGGCTGTCAATCTCTTCTCAAGTAGAACAGTGCCACCAGTGAAAACCTTTAGGGTCTAGTCACGAGAGATGCAGTACAACCAAAGCAGAAAACTCAAACTTTAGGGGTGTAGTTTTCATAGGCTCTGTATGGATGGATCCCTTCTTACTGTTCACTTTTTTTGTTGTTATTTTTCTTTTTTTCCTCTTACTTAAGAAAATATCTTGATCATGGTCAAAATCCATACTTGTATTGTGCTAACCTGCATGTAGATTGTAAAAGTCAGAAGCCCAATGTTAGTCAGACCAGTAGGCAAATCAGTAGGAGGCAAAGCACAGGAAGACAGAACATGGTGCAGCAGGATGATACAAGAAAGAAAAACTGAGGTGGGAGAGCGAGATAGAGCAAAGCATGCTGCAGAAGAGGACAAACAGAAGAGTAAACACAGAGGGAAGCCAGGGGGTAAAGACAAAAGATAAGAAGAAATGAGTGGGAAGCTAATGAAGACAAAAGACATGAAGTGAAATAACATAGCACAGATGGGGAAAAAAATGGAAAACATAGAAACAGAGTAAAGATATATACAGGAAATCCTTCCTGCCAGAAAATGCTTCTTATCAAGCTCAGACAAGAAACACTGCCAGAAGAAGAGCTGAATCAAGCATGGAAAGTTCAGATCACCTGAGACTTCTGAAGGCAGAAGAAAGAAAATACATTAAAATATGAATTAATGAGTTTGAGGATTTCATTCCAGAGTACACTGCCCCCATTCTGTTGCAAGAGGAAAAATAATTTCTCTGGTTCAATAATAATTTTGCCCACCTACTTGCTGGGCCCACTTCTTAATAGTTAGTCCTAATCAGAATTCTTTAAGTAGAACTCAGGATCAAGTTCAATAACTGTTTTTTAAAGTTACCTGGTCTGTACTGCACTCTCTGCAGTCTAGATAAGGAGAGAACTACTCCATTTGAGTACAGAAGAGATCTCTTCTTCCCGCCTCTCCTGGCACACTCCAGAGACACACATCAAGGTGTTGTAGACAAAGGAGATGAACTTTCCTACAGAACACAGAACTGTAACACTTGGCAAACAGTCAAGCACGGTCCATTCTGAATTTAAGTCTACATTTCTGCTTTGTTTGAAATGCATGGCTTTCTATCACCCAGTACGAACACATCATTTTTGAGAGAGAATGAGGATGACCATGAATCAATCCACTGTGCAAAAAGATAGCTGTAGTGCACCCTCTACTCTGAGACTGGCAAAAAGGCAAAACAGAAATCTAAGCTTGTCTACTCAAAAGATGAAGACAGAAAAAAATCGTAATGAAAGGGACTCCTATCCTACAACTTCAGTGATTGCCATCTGATCAATTGAGTACATTGGTATCATAAAGAAACCTTTTTTGGCTTCCTTAAGTTATCATATCTCATAGCATACTGCACACTCTGTCACAAAAACATCAGTAACTACCACTTGCCTGTCAGCAAAGATGAGTGACCACCAGAGAAAGCCATAATTGTCCCACCTGTACACTTCGCTTGCACCATCAAGTTTCTATGAACAGTCTACTGTTTCAAAAACAAGGGAGCAGAACCTTCCCACAGACATCTATCTTGAGATATTTATGATTAAAAGTTGGCTCACATTCAAGTGTAACAGATACCCAAGACACATCTATTTAAAAAGAAATAAGTATACATACATTTGATTTACTATTTCTACCTGTTCCTTAAAAAGTTTGGGGTTTTTTGGTTAATTTGTGCTAAAATTTCTTTTGCCATTACTACTGCAACATATAACTGACTGTGTTGATGAGACACCACATGTTGAAACATTCATGAGAAAGCACTGTGCTCACTCACAGCTCAACCAGCCGTTAGATGGTTGACATATGGTCAGTGACTGGCTCAGTCACAGGTGAAGACAGACTCAGAAACTTTATTTCAGGTCTCTCTTACAAGTCTTGGAAATTCCATCGTACATAAACTGTCTTCTACATCCCATCACAAAAAGAAATTAGTTCCTGTTCTGCACATACACCCTTTGATTGAAGCTGCCATTGCAGGCTTCCTGAAGTGATAAACAATGAACACTTTGACTACTCAAATTCTCATAAATGCAAACAGTCTTCTCCCTAGCCCAAACACAACTGGAAATGTTTTCAAAACAGTTGCACTTTTTTGTGCCCTCTTGTACCACTGTTTGGGTTTTTTTCCATGGTTGACTAAAAAGTGGGTTTTGTATTCACAAGAAAAATCCCCATGCATAAATATTTTTCTGTTTACAACTTTAAAAATACAAGCCAGTTCAACTAGCTGATGGAAAGCAACTCATCTATTCAACTCAGTGAGGCCACATTGATTAACTCCTTAAGAACCAAGCCTATAATATCCATATGCAAACAAAAATTTTACAGCTAAATTTTGAGAGTTTACTTAGTAAGGAACTGAAGACACTGGAGGCAGCCCATCCTCCTGTTCCTCACTCTGGTCTCTCACCCCAAAGCACTAAATGATACAAGTGCTGCAATCTGTACAGTGCCAATGGATGTCTGTGTCCAAGGAGACAAAGCTGAAGAGAAGAGGATGGGGGGTTGAGAGGACCAAACACCTGATTCACAAGGAGAATTATTATCTTATTCTCCTCAATTTTTGAATTTCAATTAAAGCTAGAGTGGAGTACAGCCTCCTCAGGAGATCAAAACACCAGGAAAAATGTCAGTGAAATACCAGAGGAAGAGATGCGAACCCAGACCACAGGTTAGTGCATTTCATGCTAGAGAGCATCAGTCATAAGAAAAGGCAATGCTGCTCATTCCAGAACAATTTTTTAGATCAGATGCACAAGATGCGCTTGTGCGCTCCTCTCTTTGGCTTAAATCTGTCCCAGTACCTGAAAGTACATTGTCAGGTTAGGACTGACCTTTGAGCAAACTTAGGGGAATTATGCAACATCAGTCCAAATGGGATGCAAGTTTAAATAGGAATTTGAGAGAATTTAAATGGCCACATAATCTTTATACACATAAAGTATATACTTTATATACTGGGAGTGCCCAAGACCCTCTCTACTTAAAATGGAGATAAGGATCTCTTACTACAAAAAAAAAAGTATTTTTGCTTTTATAAACCTTGCAACATTCGATAAATTAAAAAAAAAATCAGAGCTGAAAATTTCTGTTTCTTTCTGAATAACAGTGAACTGTAGAATTAGGTCAGAAATACCCAACATTAGCCCAACCAAACACAGGCTAAAAACATTTCTTTCAAAATTATTAGCCTCTGACACAAGCAACTACTTTACCCTTTTCGTGTAATGCTTTGTGAAATTAGCTATTAGTGGATCTCCTGGTGGATTGACAGTTACAGACATTTGCGGGGTGGGGGGAAAAAAGGGCAGATACAAACAGTTGGCTAGACACACAGCTCCAGAAAGCATTATTTACATTGACCTGAATCATTCTACCTTTTGCTGGCATTTTTTATTGTCCATATGCACTTTATCTTGATAAACAAAAAATATACAATAGATCACATGCACAGAATAAATGCTTTTAGGAAAAGAAACAATCTTACATACCACAAATTACACAAGCACGTTCATAACTAGAAGGCCTCATGACAACTTAAATTTTCCAGGTAAATTAACCTGAAGTTACCTTACAATTCTTTATTTTACGAACAAACCTCTCCTCCCCCCAGCAGTCACACGTAGATTAAATGCACAAGACCACTGAACTCCACTATTTCAAGGTGGTGTTTAATATAAACAATGAAATTATAGCAATGTAATTCAGTATTACCCTTGACTGTGACAGCCTTCAGAATTTTTAATAGAGAATTAAAACAAAATTAATTTTAGTGATATATTTTCAAGTACAACACTGGTATACTATTTTCCACTGAAAAACTACATCTCCACAAACTACTTACTGCAGTACCAGCCCTTTTTTCAAAAATCACTTATACTAGCAGTGACTGCTTTAAAAATTCACATTGATGTTCCTACCACTTCAAAATGTAGGTGTAAAATTTCCCACCTTCCTCTCATTAAAAATATCTGGCAAAATATGCAGCTAAATAACATCATTAAAAAATGAAAACAGTCTAGAGAAGTATATTGGAAAAAGCAGCAAAACTTCAGGACTGAAACAGGTGTCAGAAACATGGTGACAGCAAGTAAATATATTTAATCAATACAAGTGATAGAAATTCAAATTAAAGGTTTTATACCAAACATATGTATACATGCAGCATGACATTACTGTACATTCACACCTCCAAAGTATTTCACTGATAAAAAAAACTGAATCAAACACATGACATAAGGGATCATATATTAAAACTGGAAAAAAATTCCATATACCTTTTAAAATCTCACTATATAGCATTTTTAATTTACAATTATCTATACTTAATACAGTCTCAAATACTAGCAGCTAATCATGACCATCAAGCTAAAAGTATAGCAAACAAAAATAAAATAAAAACTCAAGAGTTACTTACCAAATTATGATTAGTTGAATTAGAATCATCTTCTGGGAATGGGATGTAAACAGCTAAGGCCACACAATTGGCAAAAATAGACAGTAGTATAAATATGTCAAATGGTCTGGAAAATTCTGTTAAGGAATTAATGAATTATGAGTATCTACAAACTTAAGTCTAGTTCTCCTTTCAGCATCAACACTTGTAAAAGAAGTCTTACTTTTCAGGCAATATTTTGACTGATAACTGACAAACACTTCATCACTTTTGGTTATATCACTATACCAATATTCTTTCGCCTCACAATGATCTTTCAACATCCTTTCCTTTTTGAAAAAAAGAAAACTATTACTCTTGCTGCCACAGAGCACTTGATATTAAACTCTAGAGATTAATATAATTAAAGACTCAACTCATGGGTCGTCATGAAGGGCATGGAATACTGAGCTGGGAGAAAGAAGAGGTGTCCAGGACCATCACCTGACCCATGCTCACCTAAGTCTCATTGATGTTAACAGAAGTGTGTCCTCCAAAGGAGGAAAATCAGTTGGGATATAGCTTATAGTAGGATATGAGAACGCTTCCCAGCAAATCACAACTGTTCTCCTACACAAGAGCTGGAAAGTTGTACAATGGACACAGGAAAATTCTGAGCCCCTCTTCATGTCTCTGACAGATGGAGACCTGAACAACTTTGCTTTGACCAGGACAGATGAAAGTTTGGGTGAGTAGACTGGGGAATAGAGTATCATTACTGGCTTGGCAGCCATGCATACGGAGAGGCTACAGCTTTCACAATGACAATAGAATTGCAGCTGCACTTTTCATACCATAGTTGGGTGACAGCAGCTGAAACCTGGAGATACCTGTTGTTTTCCTAAAAGAAAAATACTTAAAAATCATACCAATGAAATTCATCCTTCAGTTTATCATTAATTTGCTTTTCCCCTACATTATTTCATTTTCTTCTAAGTACAAACACAGAGGTATCCAGATGAACCTATTCATGGAAGTTTGGAAATGGACTGTTCTGAGCTTTAACTGTGACTTTTAACATTCTTTCCTCTGTTCAATGAACGACTTCCTGATACACATCCATAAGAGTCCCATAAAGACTGACAGAAGAGTACTGAATATGTTCAAAAGCCTATTTTTGTCAGTTTAAAATGTCTTTCCTGGAAAAACACTCCTACAAAGCCCAAATACTTCATAAGATCTGTTAGATTGTTTGTTGTCCTACAAAAGGTTTGTCATCTCAGGGGCTGAGTTTATGCTCACAAAAGCCTGTCAACATCAACAGGTGCTAGGTTGTGTACAAAAAGTTACACCACACACCTTAACCTTCAACATTCTCCAGAGTGAAATGAACAAATGATACTAGCGCAAGATTGACAGCCTTGTTTTATGATGATGTGCTACTGGGACAAATTCTGCCCTGAGTTATTCCAATCTAGATCCATAGTAATTTCATTTAACTGACCTTAGCCAAGGAGAGACCAATTTACTGAAATTAGTTGGACTTCTACCAGTTTAAATGAAAGCAAAATCTTTAATTTGCAATTGAATTATGTTCCAAGAAATTAAAAAAAAACCGAAGCCCTATAAAGGAGTAACAGTTCCTATTGCCAGGTTGGCTGTTCTGTTTAAAGGAACAAAATGAGTTTTACTTCAGCAATCTACTCTCTTGAACAGCTGTTTCACGTAACAGGGATGTTGCCATGGCTAATAAGCAAACATTTTTCTCCTCATATCTCAACAAAACTATTTTCTATTTCAAACCTTTTCTTCAGAATTAAATCATATACCAAATCAACATGCCATCAGTTCTGCCAACAAAATCCACATACTTCAACATCACAACCGCTGAACTAAAGATGAAGCAATCCTTCCCAGCACACAAGTCATCCTGACAACAGGATAGCTCATCTCCCACCTTCAGATGTACGTTCTTCTAAATATGTTTCATGGTAGGCATAGGTTGTAAAAGTTCAGAGGATTAACATAGTTCAGACACTTGTATGCACTTAGAGTCAGTCCTTGGCTTAACTAAAGCTCTTCCCTACTTTTAGTACTTAGAAAAACAATCTTTTGTAAAAGATTTCCACACTGACTCATTTGCCCTAATGGCAATGCACCAAATTGCAATATGGAAGATACAGATTTGATATCTTCGGCCATCTCCCAATTAGCAGTGCTAGATGAACTTCTGTCCATTAAACCTTCTTTGGAAGGACAACAAGTGCAATTCAGAGATTTTCTGGAAGAGAATATAAGCCTGTAACTTTAAAAAGTTCTGAAAATTCTCCTCCAAGAAAAAAGGAATAGTTCAGAATTCTTCTTTTCCTTTGAGCTACTTAATTCAGTAAAATTATATTCTGTGTCATTATGATACAGAATAAGAGGCTATCTTTAATGGGAACTTAAGCAAAATTAACTACCATCAACATTAATGACAATTACCCACACGTGCAAGTGAACTCTTGTGAGCTGTGATGCTATAAAACTATCCCCTTGATACATTCAGAAGACAAGGCACAGATTGTAAAAAAAAAAATACATCAAAGGATACTTCCATTCTACTAGACTAATGCAGGCTCTTCGTATTGGGTTGTTGAGGGATAAACAGAAAAGGGCACGAGGTGGCCGACTATTAGACGTATTACCCTGTTTTTTGCTCTTGGCATATTGCTGGCGTTTTCTTTGGGACAGAGATCCTACAGGCTGGGCTGTGGTGGAACTCATATTTTGGGCAGCCTTTGCTTGTCTAGCAGCATCAATTGCAGCTTGCCAAGATAGAACAGTTGGCTTGTGTGGTGCTGAACTGTTTGACTGATTAGCTGGTCCGTCACCAGGGAGAGGAATTCTGGTGCTGCTTGCATAGTTCGCCTCTGTGGGACAAAAAAAAAAAAAGTACTGTTATAATTTGTGATAAAATGTATGACAATATTTCTGACAAAAAGATTATTTTAAGACCTCTTGGAAGTGTGATACTTCCATTACCCATACTACAGAGCACAAGTGCATGCACATATATATATGTGATTGAGCAGTAGCAAAAGATTCTCAGAAGTCAATATTCTAGCTTCAATTTTAACACAAGCATCAAGATAAACACATATTTTGATTCTTCCAATTAGTGCATTTTTTTCCTAGCTGGATAGCAGCCTTCCTGTCAACCATGTTTATCCAATAGAACATAGCTACTTGAGATCAACACTGCAGAGTACCTCAGCATTTACTAGTTTCTCACTTCCATTTGGTAAAAAAAAAAAAAAAAGTAGTTTAGTATTTTTGTGTGTTATTCAGTTAGGAATAACCAACATTGGGGATTAAATCCTGTAAGCAAGTTAAATCTTGCCCTGTTCTTCCTTCTCAAAGAAAAATGCATGGATGCCTCCCACAAGTGAAAAATCCACTACTGTCAGCTGATAAACATGTTCATAGCGCACTGGTCTCTTTCACACTGGAAATTACAACATGAAACCACTATAAAAAGCTGGGGTTTGGTTCTGTCTTTTCACAAGGCTTTACAAAACAAACTGCACTTTCCAAATAAAGTATTCTTTATCCAGATGACAGCAAAGAAGCCAAACACCACCTGCTCACAAGGATCTTTCCTCGCGAGCTCTCTGACTAGAGCAACAGACTACTCCTACATGCACCTGTAGGAAGAAGAGACTCCCGAGTGAGATTCAAAACTTGAAGATGCCTGGGTGGTGAGAAAAGAAAATATGGAGGAACGGCACAATATACGTGATGGGAATTAGGGCTGGCAGGCGGGATGACTGTGAAATGGATCTACCCAGGCAGGAGAGGAAAACAGCTCCCCAGCGATCGCTGCTCGTCAAACGGAGGAGAGACACCAGAAGCGCCCCGCTCCTTTTCTAGATAGGGGGAATAAACCACGGGAAAGACGCGAGAGCCGCGAACACGAGTGGATGCGGGCGAGCTCGGCCTCCACCTCCCCTGCCTGCGCCGGGGGCGAGGGGACGCGGGAGGACTAAGATGGCTCCCCGGGATGGCGGCAAGGGGAGTAGGGGGGTCATTCCGGGGCCCACGGGGGCGGCCGAGCTGCCCCGGGGGACCCGGCACCAACACGGCAAACGGTGGCCAGCGGAGAGCGGGCGGCGCATCAACAGCTGGGTGACAGGGGGGGCAGTGCCACCTCGGGGGCGTGCGGGCACCGGGCAAAGGTGGGGAGCTGATCGCCAACATTCTTCCAAAGCATCTCCTCTTCGCCACTCCCCCCCCCCCCCCCCCCAACCCAACCACCTCACCCCCCCCCCTCCCCCCGTCCACCATT
>JANIJG010011234.1:0-81956 GCA_024611175.1 Megaceryle torquata
TATTTAGAATTATTATTTATAGAATTCTAGACATTTTATATTATAGAATTACAGAATTATTTTTATTATAGAATTATTATCATTTAGAATTATAATTATTTGTTATTATGTAGGATTATTACATACTGTGCACACCAATTTCATACTGATGTGAAAAGCAGTTTATTTATTCTGTTGGAGAAATCTGAGTGAATGTTTTGTTTTCAGACTGTGACCCCCAGCTCCTTCATCATCTGTGTTGGGGACCCCTGCGAATGTTCAATGAACATGGCATGGAAACAGCAATTGCTTGCTGGGAGTGGCTGCTTGCTGCCAAAAATGGAATAGAAGTGCCGGTAGGAGGCCGTTTAACAACTCATTCTCTGCTCCTGCAAGGCGGGGTGGGGAGAGAAGATTTCGAGAGATTCACAGCTATTGTGAATCTGTGTAAGGATGTTAAATGCATTGTTAATCACTTTAGCCTGCCAGGTAATCTCTGTTCATGGAAGTCTGAGACCCTCACAAGGTGAACTGTGGGAAAAGGATCTTTCTTTGCAGCAGGAATGTTATAGCAGAGGAAATCTGTTAGGATCTCAGATGTACAGTTTGTTTTGCTGCTGAGGTGCTTGAGCAGCTCATGATTCACGGTCTAAACTACCACGATTTATAGAATGGTGTTTTAAAACAAACTGAAATTCATGACCCACCACTCAGACCCTCTGGTATCTGGCATTGCACCCTTGCATAAAAAAAATAGTCTTGCAAGTGTTCTAATCCTGTAACAGGCTAAATCAGTGGTATTTTGTGAGATGGGGATGAATCTAATAGTAATAACACAATCTAATGGGAATAAAACAACTCAGTATGGTGTAGTGACAGCCCACACACAGCTCAGAAAGCTGCCTCTGGTAATTGCTCTAGTTAGAAACATTTTCTTTCAGGTGGGATGTATAGACCTGCCTCTGCTAACATAGCAATGAATTTTAATTGGTGTATTATTCTTGTGTGCACTATGGAGAAAGATTGTGCTTTCCACATCAGATGATGCTTTTAAAACAAGAAACACCGATCTTCCTTTTTGCAGTTCATGCGGGAAATGGCAGGAGCCTGGCAAATGACAGTGGAGCAGAAGGTTGGTCTGTTTTCTGCTGAGCAGAAAGAAGCAGATCCATTAGCAGCCTCTGAAGAGAGCCAGCCGAGGCCATGTCCACCAGAGGTGACTCCACATTACATCTGGATAGAGGTGTGTATTTCTTCTGAACATCCCACATGTGGCAGTGCTGCAGTGACACTGTGATTAAACTGCTCTGTGCTGTTTGTTCTCATGATTCAGGAAGGGAGTGGGTTCGTGATGGTTGTCCAAATGCCTCAAAGCCAGGAGACACACTCTTTTTAGATGAGCATATTAATTGAGAGGGAGAGAAATACTTGAAACCGAAAAGACTGGGTTTCTTTTGACGTGAAAAAAGGTCAAAGGAAGCGCAGCATGTCTGTCTCTCTTTCTCAGTTTCTGGTGCAGAGATTTGAAATAGCCAAATACTGCAGTTCTGACCAAATAGAGATCTTCTCCAGCCTGCTCCAGCGGTCTCTTTCATTGAACATTGGAGGGGCGAAAGGCAGTTTGAATCGGCACGTGGCAGCAATTGGGCCCCGATTTAAGTGAGTAGGTTTGGGGTTTTTTTCCTTAGTGGAAGAAATAAGATTATAGAAGGGTGGGAGAAAAAAACCCTAAACAATAAACATGTAACTTGGTGGTAAAGTGGTAAAAATTCCTTTAGAAGTCTGGAATGATAGTGTCTTAAGCTCTGTTTTCAAAGTAGAAGTAGCTAACTTTAGCTTGAAAATAATTTCTGGTGCTTCAGAAAACTTTACAGGATCATTTTCACATAGTGAATTGCCCACATCATGGATCCAGTCAATGTGTTGGTTGGGGATAATTTTGCTTTGTCAATTTTTGTGGCTTGAAGGCTTCAGCTTTTATGTTTCAGTAGTCACAGCTTTAGGAACAGACTGGTTCTAATGAAAACAGTTTGCCAAGTGCTCTGAAACAGGCAGTTTTCCAGGAGTTGAATGGAGTTATAGCTGTACCTGTAGTTTGTATGGTGCTGTATTGGTCACTGTTTTGGAAAAGCCAAAATTTTTATTCTCTAACTATTTTGCTTATTAGGTTACTGACTCTGGGCTTGTCTTTGCTGCATGCTGACGTGGTTCCAAATGCAACTATCCGAAATGTTTTGAGAGAAAAGATTTATTCAACTGCCTTTGATTATTTCAGGTACTTTTTTTATTTGCAACTCCTCACTGAAAGTGTGTGTGAGATTTCCTGAACCTTTCATGATACTTCAAAGCAACAGCTGTCTTTCTCTTCTAGTGACTTAACTTCCTCCTTTGCTTTTTCACCCTTGTGCTTCTGTGTAGTTCATGAACCCTCTCAAAGAGGCTTAGCTATAAGTTGCAGTTTTTATGTGTGTTTTATATAGTAGTACCTTCAGAAACTTTTCTTTCTTCTTTTCTCTCTCTCCCTGTCTCTTTCTTTTCTCTCTCTCCCTGTCTCTTTCTTTTTTCTCTCTCTCCCTGTCTCTTTCTTTTCTCTCTCTCCCTGTCTCTTTCTTTTCTCTCTCTCCCTGTCTCTTTCTTTTCTCTCTCTCCCTGTCTTTTTCCTTTTTGGAGTTTATTCAACTCTCAAAACTTGTACCTATGTTTAAAGATTTAAAGAACTGCTGTTACAGAGTGTGTGGCTGAAGTATAGTTTCACCATTTTGAAAATACATGCACACTGAATCTGGTGATTTCAATGTTTGACACGGGCACTGATAGGAACATCTGAATGTGAGAAGGTCAGTCAGTCATAATATTAAATTTCAGATGAATCCAAGATGCTGACAGGCTGACAATTTTCAGTTATAAAAGGAATTTTGTACTCTTCAGTCAGACAGCATAAAGCAATGAGGATCAAATGTAGTGATGTGTAGTCTCATCCTTGTAGATTCTAGTCAAAATAAAAAAAATATAACTTGATTAGGTTTGGGGAAGTGTGGTGGGTTTTTTTTCTAATACATTCAACTTCTGTCTGATTTCTTTAAGTTGTCCCTCAAAGTTCCCTACACAAGGAGAAAAGAGGCTTCGTGAGGATATCAGCATATTGATCAAGTTTTGGACAGCCATGTTCTCAGACAAGAAGTATCTGACTGCCAGCCAACTTGTGCCTCCTGGTGAGTTCCTTTATGTGCTGTCTGAAAAGCCCATTGTTTCTTTGACTGGATTCTACATCAGATCTGTTGATATATAATCTGTTATTAGATAATCAAGACACTAGGAGCAACCTGGATATCAATGTTGGATCTCGGCAACAGGCTACACAAGGATGGATAAATACCTACCCTTTGTCCAGTGGCATGTCAACCATATCTAAAAAATCAGGTATCTTTCTGATTGTAACCGGCTCATTGTAGCCAACTATACAACATGTTTTATATGCAGATAGTACTTAAAGTTGATATTTACCTTTAATATTTGGCTCTTGTTATTCTGGCAGGGTATTTAACTACCTGTGCCAAACTTTGGAGAGGGGGTGGAGAAAGTCTTAACTTGTAGCAAAGTTTTGAAATTACCTGCTTTTTTAATAGGATATTCAGCTCTGTAGTGCAGAAGAAATAAGACTGGAGGTCAAGATGTATTGAAACCTGTAAGGAAATTGCTTTGTTTGTGCAGACATGCCTGTAGTGCTTTTTGGGGACAACAGAGTGACACTGGGGGCTGTGGTTTTGTACAGTTGTAAACTACGTGCTCTTTGTTTTCAGTAGGCTGTCATGCTTCTAAAGTGAATGCAATACTGGCTAAATTGATATCCCTGTAGCCTGTTACACTTCCTGTGTTTGGAGAACAACTATACAATGAGTAGCTGCAGTGCTGACTTTCTGAAGTTGCTCTGATCTAAATTTACAAGTGTCCCGTGGTTATTCAGCTCTTAAGTGTTAATGTTGGCAGCTGTGGACAGTTTGAAAGCACCATTTAACATGCTCAACAGAAGCCACTGAAAACTCCTTTATCGTTTTCTCAAGGAATGTCCAAGAAGACTAACAGAGGTACACAGCTGCACAAGTACTACATGAAGCGAAGAACATTACTGCTCTCTTTGCTGGTGGGTCATCAGAAGAATGGGGAAACAGCATGAATTTCTAACCTCCTGTTGCTGCAGGATACATAACCTAAAGTGTGAAATGGGGAGTGTTTTTTTTTTCCTTCCAGAACCCACTTTTTTTTATTTCCTGCTTTCCTCAGGCTACTGAGATTGAACGCTTAATCACATGGTACAATCCGCTGTCTTCCCCTGAACTTGAGTTGGATCAAACTGGAGAGAGCAGTGTAGCAAACTGGAGGTCTAAGTATATCAGTCTTAGTGAGAAGCAATGGAAGGATAATGTAAATCTGGCTTGGAGCATTTCTCCTCATCTAGCTGTACAGCTGCCTACCAGGTGAGATGTTTCAAAAGAGCAAATTGGTGTCATTCCTGCTGTCTTAGAAGTTGAGTGGGTACTTACACTCTAAGTGCTGATGGCACTTGCTCCTACTTCTGACCCCCTCACATACTTTCTCAGCTGGTTGAGACCTTTGAAATGAAAAGAACCAGATTACTTAATATACTCATTTGTCTTAGGATTTAGTGGAGTCCAGCTTCCTTTCCTGCCACCCATTCTTTGGTAACATTTAGCTGGTGTTTTGTTCAGAAGAAATAATGTTTAGTTTTTAATAGCATTTAACCCATTAGCAGACAGCATTTAAACAGTGCTAGAAGAATCTTTGAATGAAGTGTTCTAGCTTTATATTGGCTTGCACTTTAGTAAGTATTATAGGAAAATTAGCATGGTTGGCTCTAGAAGGAAAATTAAATTCTTTCCCCCTTACAACAGTGATAGTTTTTGCCAAGTAGAGTTCTGCACACTGGTTTCTGTAGAATCCCAGACAGTGTATTTCAGCCAAGAATCCAATAGTGGGCTGAATTACTAGTGGTTTATACAAAAGCATTGGATAAGGACCAGTTGTTCCTGAATCCGCTTTTGACAGCATATTGGTCCTGCAGTGTACATGGTTTCATAGTTGGGCTATTTGTTTATTAGGCATATAGTTTTCTGCCTTTTGCTGTTCTCATCTTCACAGAAATAGATGAGGCTGTCAACATTTTCTTAACAGTGTTACTGTATTCCTGGTTATACTTAGATTTAAGAACACTGAAGCTATTGGAACAGAAGTGACCCGTCTGGTTCGGTTGGACCCAGGAGCTGTTAGTGATGTTCCTGAAGCAATAAAGGTACTGTGAATATTTATACTGTATGTATACAGTATGCCTGTTTCATCCAGGTATATTGGAAAGTACAGTCTTTACTTATACAGCATAAGTTCTAGCACTAACCATAGCTCTGTAGAAGGGAATGACAGAACAGCTGTGGTAAGAGAGTGCTGAGGCAAGAATCACAGTAATAAGAGTAGGTGGCTTGTTAGCTGATGGTACATTTTGCTCCTAGGTATGTTCTCACGATACACAAAACATCTCAAAACTCATCACTTGCAGTACAATCTTTTGCATAATATGTAAAAAGACCAGTGGTGAGTGCTGCTGAAATTACTTCAAGATTAACCCTTTCTGTGTGTTAAGAGGTCAAGCCTCTTAAAATGGAGGAGACTCTTCATGTTGATTTGCAGTGAAGTGTTCTAGTTGTGTGAAGGACAGTCTTGTCAGCTGCTTTCCATACATCTCCTGTAAAATAGAAGATGGGAAAACTGACCCTTCTTTGACTCTTACAAAAGGCCTTTTCCTTTCGCCTGTCTCCCTACGCTAGAACTTCTGTACTGTGCTTTTAGTAACTTGACTTCACTAACTTCATCGGGTGATCTGGGAGGTGAGGTGATTCCAGTAGTTAGATTTCCTCGGGGAAAAAAAAATGCATCTTTTAGATAAAATAGCTGAGGTTCTGTAATACAAAAGGTAGCTTGTTTCACTTCCCCTGATACAAGAAGCTAAATGATAGCATTGCAGTTTGTCATGTATTACCCAGATATTATTGGGTCCTATAAGCTCCTATGTGTCTGACCTGCTTTTTCAGTACCTGGTTACCTGGCATACAATTGATGCTGATGCACCTGAGCTCAGCCATGTCCTGTGCTGGGCACCAACAGATCCACCAACTGGCCTTTCCTATTTTTCAAGCATGTATCCACCTCATCCTCTGACAGCTCAGTATGGAGTTAAAGTCCTGCGATCTTTCCCTCCGGTAAGACGAGTTCCAAGAGAGCCTTAACACCCCAGGTGAAGTTATGGCCTTGGTCATTGTGGCCACAGGCTTAATTTTAATACTATGGAGAGACATGTGTGCTAAATGGGCACACTGCCCTGCAGAACATGAATATATTGGGATGAAAGTTAATGTTGATTGTCCCACATAATACTGGCTCATGTACTTGCATTTTTTTGGTCCTAAATTACCCTAAACTGAGTTCTTCAGGCTGCTCTTCTTAGATTGATCCTTTCAAATATTCAGTGTCAAATAGTCAGTGGAAAGGTGTTCCTTCTAAAGCAGCAAAACGCTGGATTTTTAACCCTTGTGCAACTTGTATTGGGATTGTAAAATACCTGATTATTAACTATATTTTTGAACTAACAGCACAGAAAAATACTTTGATTTGAGGAAGTGGCATGTACACAGTTTAAATAAAAGAGGCAGTGCTATTTTATTCCTCACCTAAATGAAAGGAGCTTTTCTCTGTGCATGTGACCTGTCTTCCCTTCCACCTACTAAAAGAGTTACAATAAAAACCTTGCTGTCTTTTCTCTTTCAGGATGCCATTTTATTCTACATTCCACAGATTGTACAGGCACTTCGGTACGACAAGGTGAGGATATGAAACAGTTACATATGAACAAAACAGATTTTTATAGAAGCTTTTAGACTTAAAGGTGCAAATCAGATAAAATTTAAGCTTAAACTAATGCTGCTTATTATTGTCCTGTATCTCTAATACATAGTAGAAGATTATTGTCTCCTCTGTTATGAACAGGTAAACTTGAGAAACCACAGGCTATGGAGCTCATCTGTCAGGAAAGGGATTTTGTTATGGGAAAGCCCTGATGGGGACTCTGTCTGAATAAAGCTTTTGAAGGTCTGCATGAGACAAGCAGTAATAAAATTACATCACTATTCTTAATCATTTTTTTCTGTGGAGTTCACCAGAGAAGACATCTAGGGATTTCTTGTGCTCCATCATGTATATGAAACTCCATTTTAGCTTCATCGTGTAGTAGCTAGAAGTAAAGATTTATGACCAAGTTCAGAGTTCATTCATGTGAGTTCATTGTTATCTGCTCACAAGGTATGTGAACTCTGGTCTGTGCATTATTTTCAGGTGAAGATGTCCCACCTATTAGTGTAGGTGACTGCATTTAGTTATTCTTTGAGAACTTTGCATAGATAACTCTGAGTAGGATTTCCTTGTACACTCCTTTTTTTTTTTTTTAAAGTTTGTTCTTACTTTCTAGAATTTCTGTGGAACTGTGCCAGCACACACACTTCTTGCCACCAAAATGTGCAGTCCATATGACACTGTCTAGATTTCTGGTATTATGGGAGCATTTAGTGATGCCAAGTAAGACCGGTATCTCTATTGTGATGTGCCTTGTACACATACTAGGATTTGCCATGAGGTCAAAGAGATTTTAAACTCAAATAAAACAATAGAAATGGCACTGAAGTGGGAAGGTTGGTTAAAATCATGGAATAGGTCAATAATAAAGCTGAAAAAAAATCTAGGTTGATTCACTGCCTGTTAATACACTGCCATTCTTCAGATGTCTTTTTAGCAACGTGAAAGAGAGTGCAGAGGTCTTCTTCCCATCCATTAAATGGTTTTGACTTTGAGGAATAGCTGTTAGAAGCAGTAGTACTGAGTCTGCTAGAGTCATAATGATCTTTGATCCTTACTGGACTGAATATGGTTGCAGATGGGTTATGTTAGAGAATACATCCTGTGGGCAGCTGCCAAATCCCAGCTCTTAGCTCACCAGTTCATCTGGAACATGAAAACTAATATCTACCTGGATGAAGAAGGACATCAAAAAGATCGTGAGTGCTTTAAAGTACAATCTAGCTTGAGTCCTTTCCTTGTCTCAGTTTAGACTAAATCTCCTTTAGCTTTCTGAAATAAGCTTCTGACACAAATGCTTCCTTTTTCACATGCAGCTGACATTGGAGAACTTCTGGAGCAGCTAGTAGAGGAGATAACTAGCTCATTATCTGGCCCAGCCAAGGAGTTCTACCAACGGGAATTTGATTTCTTTAATAAAATCACCAACGTTTCAGCCATTATCAAGTAAGTGCTCAGTACTCAGAATTGTCGCTTTTGGGGCTCACTGGTTTGTGATTAGCAGTGTTCTGATGAGAGGGTAAGTTGCTTTTAGGCATATTGGGATAATGTTTTCAGGAAAAAAGAATTAATCACTTATACAACGAGAAGTTAATTTTTTTCTTAAATGTAGATTAAGAGTTGTAGTAGGATGCAACGGCTCATTTTAGTTTGACTTTTAGGGGTAATTCATACCTGCCCTGAATGCAGTGCTCATACTTAGAGGTAGCAATCTGTTGAAAACAGCTCTGACTTTTTACGTTGGAAGCAGATGATTCTAAACTCGAACATTTTAGGTTTTAATCTGATTTTTATCAAATACATTGTGGTTGTTAATAGTGGAATGAAGTTCCATAGAAAAATGCCCTGATGGAGGAATTGGTGGTCCTGTCCTAGTTGAAATCCTTCTTGTCAGTCTAGTTGTCACCTGCATCATTAATTTGTTTTTTGGTTATTCTGCCAAAGTTTTCCTGAAAAGTAAGCAGAGTGTGGTTCATGCAGTCAAAACAGCACATCTCTAGGTCTAACAGATTGACTGCCATTTTTTTTTCCTTATTATAACTTGTTACCAGCATTTTCTGTGGAGTTTAAAAACACAGGAAAGAGAACAAACAAAAAAACCCAGAAAGATACCTCAAGCATAGGTAAATCGTTTGCTAAAATGGCTGCTAAATTTTTTTGTCTTTTCTTCTTGAGATTTCATTGTGCAGTGTAATACAAATATCACAGAATCACAAAATGTTAAGGGTTGGAAGGGACCTCAAAAGATCATCTAGTCCAAACCCTCTCCCAGATGATTGTTCTTTTTGGATATGTAAGGTCTAGGTTTTTTTCCTTCATTCCTGACTTGTGTTTATTGAGAAAGGTTTGATGTTATAAACACTGTAATGTTGATCTCTTAAGACTGAAAGTTCTTCTCCTAGAAAGATTCTCACTGTTGACTGTAGACTACAGTAAGATAGGTAATTGAACTTCTATAAAGTCTGCCAGTGGATGGCAGCAGCTCAGCACACAAACTTACAGTCTGTAAGTGTGATTTCATTGCATATGTTTAAAACATTCTCTGGTGTATGAACGTATTTGAAAGTAATATAAAATGTATGTCCTGAAACATACCTCCTTTAAAATGAAGCTTTGCAAACCACCAATATAGGGTCATCAGGCTAAAGGATGCTTATAGCACAGAAACAAATATTAGCTGTCTTCGATGTGCGTGTTAAGATGTTTTCTCCCAGTAGGATGAGTTAAAAGGGGGAATTAGGATCTAAATATCTTGATATTTAGAATGAAAGCAATCCAGTGTTTGTTAGTATGAGGTCATAATTAAGCAGCAGATTATAACTGTGCTTTGCAAGCATTGTTTTGCACCCCAGCCTTAAAATGAATCTATTTTGTGCATCTCCAATGTGAAGACAACATCAAGAAGATGCTGTTTGCTTTGTAAATGGCAAAAAATGAATGTGTAATCTGTGATCATTTATTTAAGTGTTACATTGCTGCTTCAGTGATCTGTTGTACTGCTAAAATGAGAGCGTAAGTAATACCTTTTACTTGCATGCTGCTACCTCAGGTGAGCATGCAATTGTGTGATTGACTTCAATAGATGGTTAACACCATTTGCCTGTGCAAACTGGGCAATTGTACATACTGATCATTAACCATGTTACCAGTTATCCCGTCGACACCAGAAATCATGCCAAGTATGGGAACAAATTACTCATGTAATTGCACAGGCATTTTGCTGGCTTGTCCCTTTCCAGTTAGCAATGTTCTTATTCTAGCGTAAGTTCCACAAGGATACAACTCTAACAGTACTTACAAAGGTGCAGTATAATTATGCTCAAATTTCTGTATAAGGAAGAGCCTTCCTATATTTCATTCACATCTCTTACGCTGTTTGGGTTTGTCAACAACCTGTATGTCAAATCAGTGTTAAATCTACAAAGCGAAGACGGTAACCTTCATTGAGATAGAGTATATGTACTAGCCTCAAATGTGTTTCAAATTTATACAAACTTCACTAAAAATGTTTCCTCCTGTAACAACAAAGAGCTCTTACTGCATCACTTCTAGAGAACTTTCAGGCTACATACATAACTAGAACATTTTCTACTTACATGCATACTATTCATTATTCTAATTCATCTTTCTAGGCCATTCCCTAAAGGTGATGAAAGAAAAAAAGCTTGTTTGAGTGCTCTATCTGAGGTGAAAGTGCAGCCTGGTAAGAAATGATTTAATTGCATCATATAGTGGGCTTTTTCTAGTCAACATAAATACTCTATTTTCTGCAAGTATATCTTGAAATTTCTGCTAGTGGCAGCTTTCAGGTTTGATACTGATTCCTGTTCTTTTGTTACAGTTGGATTTTTTTCCTTGAAACAACTCAAATATTTTTACCCACCAATTAATTTCTATGTGGCACATAAAAACTTGCCCAAGAGCAAGTTAAATAATGCACATCATGGATAAGAGTAGAAATGTGTGTCTGAAGAGAGAAAAATTTGGACTACCCTCTTTTTAAAAAAAAAAAAGATGAAATGCTTATGAGAAGTTATGTTACCTTAAGAATGAAGCATGTCCAGTTCCTTTCATTCTCCTATTTGTCCCATCAGGCATTCCCTTGAAACAACATCATCTGAAGGTCCTTACAAATCTTGAACACTTTTTTTCCCAGTCAGAATCTTCTCTTTAAAATGGTGTTTGGTGAAAGCTTTTCCTGATTTCTGTTTAACAGATTTCAATTCTCCTACCATGTGTTGGTTGCTAAGGGCTCTCCCTAGTGCACTGAGACATGCTGCCACATCATATTAGGGGCTATCGTAAGAGAAGACGTGGCTGTACATTTCTGCAGTATTGGTTCTAAACTGTATTCTATTAGTTCCTGGCAGTCACTCAGTAATGCCAAGGGCACTGCATCCTTCATGACTCACAGACTGAAATATCCATTTTATCTCTAACATTTTATTTAATTCAAATCTATTTACTGAAGTTATAGACACATCTGTTATTCTCCAACTTGCATTGTCACACTAACCCATGGATTTGTTCTCAACTGTCTTCTCCATTTTGCAGGCTGTTACTTGCCCAGCAATCCTGAAGCTATTGTTCTGGACATTGATTACAAATCAGGAACTCCAATGCAGAGGTACCATGCTCTTACTATGTTCTTGCATTAGTTCAGGATATTTAGGTATTTTTCTAGAAATTCTTGTTTGGCTAACTTGAACTCATTACCATCTTTGTTTTTGTTACAATTTAGTGCAGCAAAAGCACCCTACCTGGCCAAATTTAAAGTGAAACGATGTGGAGTTAGTGAGCTTGAAAAGGAAGGTTAGTAACTGCCTCTTAATCATTGACACTACTAGTTAAGACTCAGCAATTCCTTTGCCTCCTTTAGTTACCTGCACTGCTGCAGTAAAATTAATTCTATGTTGAATTATATCTGCAATGGTTCAGCTCAGAAGTGAAACTGTATTAAAGGAAGAAAAAATTCTGAAAATTTAAATCCATTCTTTTGCAATTTTTCTACGTCTCAGGAAGCAAACCACATGGGTATATCAAAGAAATGTTAACAATTACATTAGTCTAACATGTAAATTAAATGTATATCGCTGGGTTTAGACTGTAGCAAACTCCAGGGTTTGGCAGTTTTTTCTCATAATAAATTTGGTGGGATGCTCTATTTGTCTAGCTTAATGCAGTTCAGGCATTTACAGGTAAATCTTGAACGCTCTTTTGATATGTTCCAGTAGCCAAAGGGGATCTAATGGCATTCACCTTGCAAGGCAGAAATATCTGTAGTGGACCTGCAGTGAAATGTGGTTTTAAGTGCAGAGGACTTGTCAAGATACAAAGTTACTAACTCAAGTCTGTCTCTGGGTTTTGCTTCCTACTCTTCTTGCAGGTCTGCGCTGTCGTTCCGATTCCATAGATGAAAGTGCAGAAGAAGGGGTGGACAGTAAGAAAATCTGTTGGCAGGCAGCTATCTTTAAAGTCGGCGATGACTGCAGACAGGTACAAAGCTATCAGGCTTTGCAGTTATAGAAGACAGATTTGTGGGTGACAATAATGAAGAGGAAAATAATTTTAGTATAGAAATATTTACATTTGGAGTTTTGAGAATCTCTCCTTCAGTCCGTAACTAGTGGAGAACTCTGTTGAGTTCCACTAGAGAAATTTTGGGTTGGAAACATGAGCTATTTTTTCAAGACAGTTTACCATGACTTAAAATTCTTTTTCAGAGTCTATTTTTCAATCAAGCTATTGGTAAGATAGCAATATTTCTGAGGTGATAGCTTGTACACTGAAGTTTGGTAGGCTATATCCCTGGAGTTATTAGTAGCTCTCTTATCAAACAGTGATGGAAAAATTTCTTCATAAGTCAGCAGTTAAATCTTCAGTGTTACTTGCTACACACTTAGCATTTATCTCTTCCCCATTTTTGATTGCCCCCAGAGCCACAGTGTGTGCACATGCACACATCTGCAGACCTGCTGGAGTAACTTAATGTTCGCTTCAGAGTTCTTCAGAACATTTTTGTAATCTAACTTATGATCCGTAACCCCTCCAATGCTTGTGCGTTGTTTTTTTTTTCTTGTATTACAGGACATGTTAGCTTTACAAATCATCGATCTTTTCAAGAACATATTTCAGCTGGTAGGCCTGGATCTTTTTGTGTTTCCATACAGAGTGGTGGCCACAGCTCCTGGGGTAAGAGAGCAATTAACTGTACTGTGGTAGAAAATAGTTCCTAATTGAAAATACTTTCTCCTCCAGCACACATAAAAATTCCATACTGCAAGGAAATACTGCCCACATCACTTATGCCAAATATTTGTAATACTAGTGACAAAAAGAGTCTTTCCTCTCCTGCTTCCTGCTTTTCTAAAGCTTTTGGCTCTGAAATTTTGCTGCCTGCAGTTATTCATGTTTGTTGTTTGATTTTTTTGGAACTACATTGTGCAAATCAGGGGAAAGTCACAGAGCTTGTTTTAAGTTGCATGAAAATCCTAAACAAATTGATGTCCTTTTTTATGAATAAACTAGAAATTTTTGTGTTCAGTGATCTATAGGCTTCCCCACATTTCCCAGGGGACCTGTATGACTGCCAAGAGCCATGAACAGAATATATGTTGGGAGCGTGCTTTACAGACTTGTTTCTCTTCTTCCCCTTCAGTGTGGTGTTATTGAATGCATTCCTGACTGCACATCCCGTGACCAGCTGGGCAGGCAGACAGACTCTGGGATGTATGATTACTTTACAAGGCAATATGGAGATGAGTCTACCCTTGCATTCCAGAAGGTAAAATATCAGTTGGCAAGCACAGGCAAAATTTCAACTGAGAAACGTTCTAGCTACAAGAAATAATGACAAATAATTGGATAATGACTACCATAATGCTGTATCTGGTTTTTGATGCTGATAATCCATTTTTAGCTGTGAGTTAGCTAAAGAAGTTACTGCAGCTGTAGATGTATGGAGAATATCATTGAACATTGCTTCAGACTAATCATGAAGGCAAAAAGTGAAAAGAACTTTGTTCAGCTGTATCTGCTTCTGGGATGGAGAGTTAGGCAATTTTCTATGTTCTGATTTATTTTAACTACTCATTTTTACAGGCTCGCTATAATTTCATCCGCAGTATGGCTGCCTACAGTCTTCTCTTGTTTCTGCTCCAGATTAAAGACAGGCATAATGGCAACATCATGCTGGACAAAAAAGGACACATCATTCATATTGGTCAGTCATATCCACATTCAAATTACAGTAGTTCCCTTTTCCTTCTGCTATAAGTATTGGTCCCAGAAGACAGTAAACCATTTCCCTTTGGAGAGCAGTCTACATACTGAGCTTGCAGTTTGTAAATACACCTGGGATTTTTTTCGTGCCTGTTCGGTGTTGTATGTGTATTTGTGTTGGCTGCTACTGTGTAAATTTAGCTTCACAAAGTTTTACCAGCATTAGGAAAGAATCTACACACATGGATTGCTTATGCATGTATACATAATTATGCATGTGTACATACATATGTATGTATATATATGTGTAAGTATATAAATATATCTTTGGGTTCCTTTCATCACTGTATGAGTAGGAATAAAAGTTGACAAGTAAATTTATATGATTATGTGAGGCTTTAACCTCTGCTTTAGCTTTGCTTTTCTGGAACTGCACAGATGTTTCTGTACAGCTTTTATTATTTGATACCATCATTCTTTAGTGTAATGTCATGGTGATGATTCTTTTGTTGGTGCTCTTACACTTCACCAAAGCTTTTTTCCAGTCGGACTTGAAAGGTTGGTACAAAAAGTAGATATTAATACATGAAATCCACCTCTCCTTTCTTTTGTAAGCTTTGACAATTAACCAACAATATTTATGAGGCAGCTTATCTTTTGTGCGCAGATTTTGGATTCATGTTTGAAAGCTCACCTGGTGGAAATCTGGGCTGGGAGCCTGACATTAAGCTGACTGATGAGATGGTGATGATAATGGGAGGAAAAATGGAAGCAACTCCATTCAAATGGTTTATGGAGATGTGTGTCAGAGGCTATCTGGCAGTTAGGTAAGGTGTTTTTAACTGTTCAAAAGTGGAAGTGCTTGCATTCCTAAAAACAGATGAGAAGAAAAATAATAATAAACATTTGTCTGTAGGAGGGCCGAGCCTGTCAGACTGTCTTGGTGCATCTTGCAAATGTTGAAACAACTTAATAATGCTTCAGTCTTACGGCCTAACTTTGTGGGGTTTTTTTTCCTGTTCTTATGTTATATTTGAAAACTTTATATATTATATTCAATTTATAAATGTGTTGTTGCACTCATCTCCTCACACAATTTAATATGCTGTTAAAACTTTGCAGTAAGAAACTTCTGGAGAATCAACATCTTTCTTGCTTTCTTAAATAGGACAGTCCCATTAATCATTTCAGCTAGAGTTAATTTGGTAGGGATGTGAAAAAATGCTACAACTTTATATTGTAAAATATGCAGGGGTTTTGGTAGCTCAGCTCTTCAGCTGCAATTGCCAGGCAGTCTCTACAAAGATTTGCAACTTCACCTTGAGTCATACCAAGCTAAGAGGGTTTGCTTTAACACACAGCAGCACTAATAAGTCTGTATGAAGAGGATGCTGCATGTGGGTAGGAGGAGGACAGTACACTAGTGTCTAGATAAAAGCTCGTTCTATCACAAGTATAAAGTGTTACTAATGTTATCTTACAGGATCAGTTTCTTAAGCTAGTAGCCCCAGAAAAAAGTTTTGTCAAGGCAAAAATGTAACCCAAGTAGTAGAGTAATGGCTTGGTAGGTAATACATGTGCTAAGTGGGAAGAGAGGAAGGAAAAGGGAAGCTGGGCTCATGTAGCAAAGAATTACATGAAGTAATTAGGAATTTGAAGATGATCTGTATTGCTGGTTCAGCCTTTTGTACTGTTTTGATGCACTGATTCACCTTTCTGATGACAAAGAAATGTTGTTTACTAAAGCATTGCCTTGTATAATCCTTGAGACTGTTCAATGTGCAGCATTCTGAGTATCTGGTAGTCCAACATAAAGGAGTAAAATTTAATTAAAATGACAGATTGCAATCAATGGTGCAGCTCCGCCAGCAAATGTAAGAGGATTATATCTGTTGATTTAATTACAGAAAAAGGTAAGATCCAACTCGTTGAACTCCTCAGCTTGCCTGCTTTACCTGCTTAGGCTGCAGAAGTTTGCATACTGTAACCTTTTTGTCCTCTTCCTCTCTAGGCCTTACATGGATGCCGTTGTCTCCCTGGTTACATTAATGTTGGATACAGGGCTGCCCTGTTTCCGAGGGCAGACAATCAAACTCTTGAAGTAAGTCAGTGTATTTGTGAACTGGAAAAATGTTCATCTGTTCTTCACAGAATGTTTGCTGTCACAACTTGTGCACTGAGCATAGGTGTCATGCTACTCAAATATCTTAACATTGTAAAAATAGTGACTTTTTTTTTAATGGAGTATCTCAGAAACTAGGAATTCCAAAGGCCTTTTCATAGAATTAAGTTCATACTGTTCGATGACTGCAAGTATGTGGATTATCTTGAGTTCGTAGGACTAGCAAAGTAAGTCTATAAAGGGAAGATTGAGAAGTAGTGTGTTACAGAGACTAATGTCCTCTGAAATGTTGGACTCTGAAGGGTAGCATCTTAAAATTTGTTCTACAATAACATAGTACCAAATGGGACTGTGTTGTGACATCCATCAGCTTACATGAATACAGATTCTAATGTGACACTTTAAACAGCCCTTGAGGCTTAAGCGTCCAAAGTTAACTCCAGAGTGAGCAGCATTAGCTCAGCTTTTCCTGCCTATAACTTCCTAAAATCTTCTAAAGATAAGCATGGATTCACAATGTATGATGCGCTGGAGGTCAAGGGCACTACTACGTACAAAGATCCTCGAAAAGCAGCAGCTGCCTAGAAAGAGGGAATTATTTTCCTAGAATTACAGCTAGACTGATGAGAAGTCCACAGCCTCTGTCTCTGCTATAAGACTAATGACAAGTGCTTATTGAAACATTACATAATGTGTACAAGGTAGTCTCACAAGAAATAGCTACTTGCAGCAAGTGAAATCAACACCTGGCTAAGCATGTGCAGACACATTTGTATCATGCTCAAAGGAAACCTCACTAATTTTACTCTTGCTTTTTGTGGTTTTCTGCATATAGGCACAGGTTCAGCCCCAACATGACTGAACGGGAGGCTGCAACTTTCATCATCAAGATCATCCAGAATTGTTTCCTCAGCAACAGGTTTGGCGTCAATGCATGTATTCTCCTTAGGGCAAAAGAAAGGTCATCAGGCTTTGAGCAGAACTAAAAAGTAGAGTTTTATCAGTCAGAGACCAAACATTTTTGAGTTGTTGATATTTAGGTAATGCAAGATAGCAATTTTGCTTCTGAACGTGCTGCATCTCCTCCTTTTTACTCTGGGAAGGAAGACTTAAGCCCAGGCCAATCAAATAGCAAGGATGTGTAGTCTAAAGAATAGAAAATTTTCTGTCAGAGTGAATCTTTGGCCCAAAAATGAGCATTTTCGCTTGTATGCTAGAGCATGGCCAACAATACTATTAGGGTTATATGTCTAGTTGTGACATCTCCTTTTATACAGGGTAGGGTCACCTCTGCAAAGAGAGGGATAAACAGTAAAAAGTAGTATTGAATGGCAACAGGAATAGCATGGCTTCTATGAGGATGAAGAGGGATTCATCTTGAAACTGGTCCCTTTTAAGTTCCCTTCCCCTTCTGTAAGGAGGTTTCCTAAAAAACAATATGCATGGTTCATTGGTGCGAGTAAGAATGAATCTGAAACAGGACTACAGTGACTTTTCAAAATCTTTTTTATAATTGCTTGAAGGTATTAAGTTGCCTGAATATCTTCCTTAAATTCCAGCTTCTATTCTGTGCATGTCTTGTATTTAATTCTTCTCTATAAATAAGTCCTAGTCTTTCTACTGGTTTTTTTTCCCTTCATGACTTGATACTACATTAACATACTAATCATTTTTCTAGACCATATAAGTTACTTACTGTATAATATTGGCTAAGGAAAATGCCTCAAGCCGAGAACACTGGCAGCATGGTTTCTGAATGTCTTTGTAGCTGGGGCATGTTTTTTTGTCATCTACAATATGTATGCTGAATGGAATAATCAGTTTTATCAGATAATTAGCAATTTTAAAACTTGTCACCAGCTAGCCAATCAACTATAGGTTTTTTCCTTTCAAGTATATAAATAGTTTAGTACCATGTGCAAAACGTTTGAAAGGAAATGACATGTAAAATGTAAGTTTATTACATTTAATTCTTTAAATGCAATAAATTCAGTACTTCATATAACATGCATTTAATAAGTTTATCCCAGATAATGCTTTGTGGGTTATATTGGAGAGTCTATACAAACTGTTGTATAGTCCCATATGAGGTCAGTTTGAGACTGGTACAGCTCACTGGCTCAGATATGGCCCTGACAGAACTGAATTGGATTTTCTAGTGCCTGCTGGTGCATCTGCTCAGAATCTTAGGTTAAAGTTCTGACAAGCTTGAGCTTCTTTACCTATGGCATGGTTAGTCCGTGACCTGAATAAGCTCTGCCTGTGGATAATTGAGTTATCTGTAACAAGGCTTAGATTTGTTTGTTCGGTCACTCATCAGAGATGCTGCTATTAATGCTGTTATTTCCTGTGCACTGCTATTTTCATTGTTAGCATTCTCCTTAATTACGATTATTTTTCCACATAATCCCTTCTCCATGCAGTCCTTGCTTCATTCATGATGTACTGGCAGTTTGTTTTAGGAGAAGGAAATCCAATCTGAGGTGCTTCTGGCTTTATCAGACACAAGAGCCAAGCTGCCATTGCTGTTGCCACATTGAGAAACATGGCAATACTTTTTTTTACCTAAACAAAACCAGGATGTTTTGTGCTCTTCATAACAGTAACTGGGCCTTTGCAATGCCTTCAAAGCACGGAGGGCTAGTTTTGATTAGCTGCTCATTTCATTTCATTTTGGTTCTGTGGATCTTGATGTTTTGTTTCTGTGACAATCAGTGCAGTGGTTTTTTTAAACTTCTCCTTACCTCTGTCTTTGCTTTTCTTCTCTAGGAGTAGGACTTATGACATGATCCAGTACTACCAGAATGACATCCCATACTGAGAGAGACTAGAGATTCACTGCCAACATGAAACATGCAACCCCAAGCCCCCACTCCAAATGTGTAATAAAAAGGAGATGTTCAGTCACACCTCTCTAACTTCCATCCTTTGTGTATGTGTGTGTGCATGTGGGTACATGTTTCCTGGACATTGCAACAATCAGTCAGATTCATTCCTTTCTCATTTACCAGGTTATAGATATTTCTGGTTTTCTGTGGATTTTTGGAGTTAGGCTGCAATCACAATAAAAATTGTAGTACAATTATGAATGTGTGAGGTAAAGAGTTAAAGCTTGTGGAGTTTGATAATTGTTCATGCAATACAAGGATTTTATAATACCTTTAAAAAGTTTAAAAAACCTTTTCCTGCACAATCTTACAAAATGCCATGGACGGGAAGGGCGTGGATTTCTCTTTGGAAGCAGAAATGCTAACTTGTTCTAATTTTACTGTAGAAAAAGCCTGATAATCATCCACGGTGGTGATGTCTGTGTAGTTGTGTTCATACTTTGCACTGTATGTGGTCAGTATTTCCTATGTACATGAAGAATGTATTTTTTCCTTTTGTGTGTTTTAAAAAAAGAGACTTTACTGAAGATATATTTAATCTATAAAATGTAATAAAAGACCTTAGACTGGGCCTCTGTTGCAAATCTGTTGCCATGCACTGCTTTTGGTTTATACGCTACCTCATTCTGCACACTCGTGCACTGTTCGTTATCTTGTGACCTTTCTTTCTAAGGGAGAAATCTGATTTTTTTTTTTTTCTTCAACTTGGCTTTTTTTTATTCATAAAAGAAATGTTTTGTTGCGAGACTTGTGTACTGAGGAGCTGAAACAGAGGACACAGGTGGTAACCCTGGGCTGGGACACAAGTCTTCAGGGTTTTCTTTCCCTTCCTCCCCCTTGCCGTTCTAGAATGTGCTCTGGAGAATTCAGCCCCATTTCCCGTCCGTGCCCACCCGGGGAAGGGGCCGCCAGGGCCGGGGCTGGCGGGCGGGCTCAGGGGCTTTCCGGCCTCGCACGCGAGGCCGGCGCGGGGAGCGGCGGAGCCGGGCGGCCGGAGCCTGCGCAGCTGCGGCAGATGAGGCGATGGGGAGCAGCTGGGGGCCCGCGCGGAGCGGGTGCACGCCCAGGCCCGGGCCCAGGCCTCATAGGGGCTCGCGCTCTGAGCGGGCTCAGCCCTGAGGAGAAGCCACGCGCAGAGAAGTTCAGCCTGAGGGCGGAGGTGTCGTGAGGGGGAGCGAGCCCTGAGGCGCGGCTGTGCGAAAGCGGGGGCCCTTCTTTGCGGAGTTATGCCCAGAGGGGCTCAATGCTGAGGGTGAGGGAGCCGTCAAGGAGACCCAGCCCTGAGGTGGGGCCATGCCGTGAGGTGGGTTCAGCTCTGAGGCAGGGTTGTGCTGTGAGGTGAGTGGTCTGGGCCCTGAGAGGAGTGAGGAGTGCACAGCCCCAAGGAGAAAGTTGTCTGATTCACACGAGGGCCCAAGCTTCCAGAGGTAGTCGTGGCCGCGAGGGGAATGGCCCTGGGGCTGTAATTTCTCAAGCCAGGCTTCTGGGGCTACCCACACTTGGCCATAATGGCTGGCCAGGTCTTGAAGGGAAGCCTGTGTGTGTGAGGGGACAGGTGGGTGCCTGCACTGTAAGGCTGATAATGTGGCTGCACCCACATCTTCTTGGTGGTGTGCCCTTTTGAGCACCTTTGAGTCAGCGTTTAAATCTCCCAAGGTGAGTTTTGGCTTTGCTGAAGGAATTCCTAGTGTGTCCCTTTGGCCTAGAGCAGACGGAGCTGCTCTGAGCGGCAACCATCGCTAAGGAGGGCCCTGCCAGAGAAAGCAGCTGAGGCAGGGGAGTGCACCCCTGTGCTTACAGGGGTGGGAAAGGGGGCAGTTAGGGCAGCAGGCTTTGGCTGTGCCTGTGAGGTGAGGTTTTGGGGTGGGGGCGGGCACAGCTCTCTAGTGTGGAAGTGCTGCAGCCTGCCTGTTTCATTCAAAAAAATAGATCAGGTTTTTGCCATGGGTGTTAAAATGGGTCGTGTGCCACTTTCTGTTGCCTATGTAGTGGGCAGCTCACAGTAAGATGGTCTCTGAGCCCCTTTTCCCATTAGCAAAATGGGAAGGTGCCATTGGCTTCCTAAAAACATTTGGAGGTTTACTGTGGAGAAGTAGTATGTTAGAAATACCTTAATTCTTGATTCAGCTTTGTTATACAAGCAAACTGGGACATGAAGTAATTTTTGTGCTCTGTGCCTGCAGCTACTTGTACCTATTCAGGCTCCATAGGAAAAGTAGCTGATTGACAGTACAAATGTGGTGTATTTCCTCATACCTTTCCTGTAACAGGGAATAGGTGGAGTGATGAGATGCGAAGGCTGCTTCTCTTTCTAGGGGAAGTGCCAAGGAGTTCTAATATTTTGCTAATTCAAGTTAATGTACATGTATTTTCCTTTCCTGCAACTCAAAATAAATATACTGAGTAAAATAAAAATCCAAATGAGTGTGTTGAGCAGCCTTATGATTAAGAGCTAACATAAAGGGAAGATAGTATCAGAAATTGCTCTCTTAAATGGTTACAGGATAAATGAATGCCATTAGGTGTAAACTTCCTAATAAATGCTTGTAGAAGTGATTATCAGCTGGTGAATAATAATATTAGGAATAATAAATGGAGCTGTGCTAATGCCAGACTTCAGAAAGTCACTTCCAGCTGCAATTTCAAATCACATCTCAAGTCTGTTGGGTTGTGTAGAATTTGCTAGAGTGCAATTAAAGCTGTCCAGGGTTTTGTATCATAAAGTGAATGAGCTCGAGTGTTCTTCACAGTGCTCACTTATTTTATGTACTTGAGCTGGGTTGTCTGGAGAGCTGACATGGGCTTAGGTTCTTCTGTGAATTTTGTGCAGAGAAATGGAAGCAGCTGGAGCCAATTGTATGTAGAGGTAAACTGGAGTTACCACATGAACAAGCTAATTTGCATTACACTTAAAAACTGTAAGATTACTGCATTTAAGATACCTTGTTTGTACCATTTCTTCTGCTGTGAAGATGAAATGTTGTGAATGTGTTAAAATTTCATGTTAGTAGGAATGACAAGCTCTTGCATCTTCTTTCTTGCTGTGGTTTCTGGTGACAGTGTGTGTGCCCCAAAACTCACCTGCTGCCATCTGCAGATTTCATTTTCACAAGCTGACCTGTGCTGCCTCTTCCTCCCCTCGGGGTTCCTGCCTGCAGCACAGAGGGGGGAGAAAAATCCCCTATAACTGAGGCTCTTTGGAGATATGGAGGGGATTAGGCAGTTTACGTTTAATCATGCAAGGCAGTACCCTAAAGGTGATTCTTCCTAAAGGGGATGTGTTCTGTATCTTTCTCCAGAGACACAGAGGAGGTGAGAATACTAAGGTGCTCCAGAATATTGCAAGTACTTCAGAGATACTGAATCAATGCAGTTGGAGATGGATGGTATAGACTTATTTCACCTTCATCCTCCCACCAGGGAAGGATATGCCCTTTACATGAGGAGACTGATGGGATTTTCAGAAGTTGGTCAGGTAATTAAGAACAGATAGAATTAACACCTATACAAAAGTATTCTGAAGTTTTTTGTTTCTGAACTTAGTGCCAGAATATGTCCTGATGCCTCCACAGCCCTGGGAGAAAAAGAGGCATAAAAAGAGGAGGGAAAAACCTCTCAAATTTTTTTTTTTTTTTAATCAAAGAAAAGATGCTCCTGTGGCTTCTCTGCTCTCAGAAATTATAGGTCATGGTGATAGACGGACTTTTCTCGCTATAGCCACTGCAGTTCTTTCTGTGTTGGTCATGCATATAAAGAGCCCTTAAGAAAGGACCAAAATTTATAGGGAATCATTTGCATCTGATGGACCCAGGGTTCAGTGCTAGTGGTAACTTGATCAGCACTATTCAAATGCTAATCTCATTATGTGTGTTAGAGTCTGAAGCACAGCAATCCACCTCCATTAGCGCAATGCGCCTGTGTGATGTTCTGCCTGGTACTAGGGTTGTGGTACCCCCTGCGGACACCCAGCCCGTGCTGCACAGCCTCAGGGTTGATACGGCAGAGAATGGGAACCTCAGAATGGAGGAGCTAGTGAAATGAACAGACATGAGGAGATGAGCTCGAGTCCTCTTCGGAAAATGCTGGAGAGGGGAAGGGATTGTGACCAACAGAACAGTTTAAATTAGACTTTTTTTTTTTTTTTCCTTTTCACCATAAATATGTTCTTTTCCCCTTGCTTCTACATTAGTGCTGTCAAAAAGAGCAGTTAAGCAAAGGACTTTGTCCTGAATGTAGATACACCTTAAAAGCATGATTAAGAATTGTTTGACCTTATGAAAAATATTGTTCCTATGCTGTTTGGTGGTAAGACATGGTATTTTTGCTTGTTCTATCTAAAGGAGTAAAATCTGCTGGGCAGCATGTGGCACACTCAAGGATAGCATGCACAGGGGGTTATTTCTAGATCAAGGCTCTGTGACAGAACTGAAAACACTTTGAAATAATGCTTGGAGGTGCTGCTGCAGTTTCCAGACCTGGTGTGAAGGGTGCCTACCCCAGATTGTTACCTGCAGTATGACAGTGCTGTGTGTGCATGTCTGAGATTTTTTTGTGCCTCGCCTGCTTTTGTAAGGGTTCTGCATTTAAGAGGTCACAGGAGTTAGAATCCCAAAGAAGCAAGATTTGTAAGGTGACATAGTATATTTATTAGATAAGCTACTTAGCTGGCAAAAGCAGATGAGCTCTGATAACACTCAGTCCTGGCATCAGCTGGCTTATTAAATAGCACAACCTCCCTAAAAGGACTGCTTTTCTGATGGGCTGTTGCAACTGCAGCAGCCCTGTTATTAGAGCTTTCTAAGTTCTAGGCGATACCTTTATGCTTATATCCAGTACAGTATCGGTTGCCTAATAGCAGTGATAGTGTTGCTGTGAACCCCTGTTCAGGGTCAGCACAGCCATGGTTAGCCTCAGTGCATAGCAGCAAGGAACTGCAGCCATGCAAGTGTGGAGGTTTATGAACATTATCAATGGCTCTGCTGCCTGTCTGGGGAAAGCTGAACAGGGAGGTTGATGCATATAAGCAATCACAATAATCACACAGGCAAACAGTGGCAAATCACTGAAGAGAGAAGTTGCCTCCCTGACTGGAGCACAGACCTAGCACCTTTGCAGTACCTGGCCTCGTTGCACAGAGAATCCTGTACGTATTTAAAAGCTGTTTCTTGTGCAGGACAGTGCTGTGCCTGTGTGGTAGCTGATTGTACTTGAGTGATCTAATAAAGCTACTTACAGGTGTTATGCTTCAAAGAACTTTATTAACCTAGGTAACAAATTGCAGGAACACATTACGTTCTGGCATTGAGAATCAGAAATTCGAATTTTAGTATCAGGCCTGGCTGCCTGCACCAGCCTGAACAGAAAAATTATTAGTAAAGGCAGGGTAAGGATTCTTGTAGCTGTGAGGATAACTGTCTGACTAAACAATTTTGCTAAGTATTAGAGATTGAAAGTTAGCAGGACCTTCTAGGGTATTTGAACTCTTACCATCTAGAAAGGAACTGTTGCTGTGCAGTTTTCAGAGGTTTCCTGTCCCCCAAAGGGATTCTTGGTTCCACGTCTTAGGCTAGGGCAGGATGAAAGTCAGCTTTTGTATTTTGCTTTGGAGACAGGACTTACTCATCATTCAGATGATGTGGACCTGGTGGAAATGAAGGGTAAAGTTGCATCCCATGGCTTCACAGGAAGGATTCCAGCAGTGCTGGTGCAAGGGGCATCTGCTGCCTTGTCTTCCCCAGATCCTACATAAGAACTGGGCAAGAGCTTGGTGAGTTCAGCTACAGTTGCCCCAGAAAACAGACCTGAAAATCAGTTGTTTGTTCAGCCCTGTTAGGTGGAAGCGCTTTCCAAACGTGTTATCTGTAGAGCTCTGGTAATTAGAGCCAGATGCTGAGCTCAGGACTAGGCTCTAGCACGGGCCTCTGAGGTGCATGCGAGGCTGAATGGTGCTCATTGCTCTCAGTCCTTAACCGAGATCTCGCTCATTTTCTCGTTACCTGCAGCCTCGCAGCTCTGTGGGCTGGGCGGCAGAGGGCACTCTGAAACAAGCGATGTTGCTTGGGACATACGGACCGAGCGACTGAGAAATCTGCCTTTCCTGTAAGGCGAGCAAGTCTGGCAGGGAAAACCTTGCCGTGACCTTTAGCTGTGACAGATCTGTCACGGCAGGCACTGACTGGTAGAGCTAGCGAGTACCTGAATATCAGATATGAAATTGCTCAAGAGCCTGGCAGTTTGTATTCCGGCATATTCTGCCGGGGAGGTTTTTGACCTTCCAAGGGACATAAAAGCGATGGGTTTTGCTGACTCTGCATTGTTGTCTGAGGTGAAGCCTTTAAATTTATGGATGTCCTCTGGCACAGCACGCATGCAGAAACCCATAGTAATTTACCAAAAAAAAAAGCCCAGAGGTTTGTTATGGATGCTGCTATAGTTATCCTTGTTACTATCAGACTGTGTTGGATGACCAGCAGATTTATTCAGCTCCAGAGGTGGTTACACTTCTGTGGTTCTGTGCACATGCACTCCTGGAAAGCTGCTTTGGGTGAAGAGTACTCTGTATGCAGGCTTTGATGTAAGTTGTCTGTTATTTTAAGGTTCATTAGTAATTACTAAAAAATAAAAACCACCTGGCATAACAGTAGTGTAACTTTCTTACCTTTGAGCAGTTTGCCTCAGATTTCATCTTTGCACTAGACATAGCAAGTCCATGGCACTGGGAAGTCTTTAAGCATTGCATAATAAGCAGAACACAAGTACTAGGGTGGGAGAAGAAAACAGGTGCAAGGGAAGAAAACACTTTGGTACAGCTGTAAAGATCTCATTTATATGAATCGTATCTGTAGTCATTTTGAGGCAAGTAGCAGTTTTCTTCCCCATGCCATCTGTAACAGAGCTGAGATCAGGTGTTTGGAATCCTTTGCCATGAAGATAGCCTTGGTCTGTGCTGTTACCAGGCTTAAAGAGCATTGTCTAGGGATGGGTTCCAACAGAACTTGGGCTCTGAAAAGTGGTTTCTCCCCCTTACCCCACATGTAAACTGGGATTTGAACTTCAGTAGTTTTTGGGATCAAGCCTGGTCTTTAGGCTGCAACTCTAAACAATAAAGAAAGAAGCAAGTCCAGCTATAGCCATGGTTGTGTCATAGATCAGATCTCAAACAGAGGGGCACACAAATGTATGTGTATATATATTTTTATATATAGTATTTTCAAACTCACTGTGTTGTAGACAGGATGACTAGATGTAGTCTAATTAGGAAGGAATTAAACTCTAAGTAAGAAAATTCTGCCAAGGAAATGCCTAAGCTAGATCTGTGAGGAAATCCTAGACCTCGGGAACCAGAAAACTCAATTGTTTTCCAGGACAATGCTGAAAACACTTTTTTTTTTTTAATCCTGCTTTTCTGCTGATGCTGTAATTATTCTTCCAACTTGAAGAGAGTTTTCTTTCCTTTGAGATGCAGCTCTTACCAGTTTGTGGGACAAGTGACTCAGTGAAGTGCCTGAGGCTATGGGAACAGGACTGATAGTAACTGAGTTCCTACCCGTTAGCTGAGCCTGGAAAACCAATCATGTTTATGTTCCTGCTTCAGCTCAGATGAAAAGTAAAAGTCCTAAGCTTAAATCTCACAGAAGGTTCCTTAAAAGCAGAGCAAGTTTAAGAGCTGGTACACCAGTTCCCACCTTCACTGAGGAGCAGGAGCTATGTTGCCATAACCTTGTTTCGTGGATATGCAGTGTGCAAATCTGTCTAAAATTACTTGAAGCAAGATGAAGGGAGCTTGATTTCTTGCAAAAGCTGTGCTCTCAATTTGGGAGCTGTTTTGGCTGCTCATTTCTTAGGGAATGTGAACACAGTAGGATGTAAATTCAGAATCCAAAACTCAGCTGCCATTTCTTGAGAAGCAAGCACATTTGCATGCCTGTGCAAGGGATCTCTCAATGCACAAATTGAAGTTGGAATCCTTCCTCTAATATCTATTACTAGGATTTTGGGACATTATTGGTAGCAGTATATGTAAAAGTGACATTTCAGCAGATGCAACTTTTACAATGAGAATGATTCTCAAATTTAAAACTAACTTACAACTGAACTTGCTGCTGATTGCTATCTCAAAGTTATTGTGGTTTGCGCTTTTCCCAGGAGACTTTGTGTACTAATTGTGTAGCAGTGATAGGGACAGAATGCTTGCCCTTTATTTTATTAGGGAACCTTTGCAAAAAGTTCTCCTTGATGTACATATGGCTTTTGCTGAAATAGTGGGACCATTCTGATTTTCAAAGTAGATGTACTTTGGGGAAAAAGTTATTCGCTGAACCTGAATTGCACTAAACTCTGAGGGTATGTTTGGGAATTAGTGGTAGGTACAGCCCATACAAGCTGTCACCACTAGATGACACCATGACTCTGGCAAGAAGGTCCAGATGAACCCTAAAACCAAGGGCATTTTGGCTGTTTTGGAGGATTTGTTACAAACCCAGAATACTGGATTTACAAACCTTTCAGTGAACCGGGGTAAAGTTTCCCCCAAATGCAGGCTGAGGTTTGAGCAGAATGGGCTCGGTTCCAGGTGACAGGGTGGGATTTATGATTTGGGGTGGAAACCATCTGAAAGTTTGACTTGCAACCAGGCTGATCTTGGCTGTGGTTACGCTTGGAGGGCCTGTGTGTATTTGAAACAAAATCTCAGGCCAAGGTTCAGGGAATATGAGCCTGCCTGAACCAAAACCAGAAGGGGTTTGCATGACCCTGCTGTAAGGTTTCATGTAGCTTCTTTGCTCGCCTGAGGTGGGTCCAGGCACAAACCCAAAAGCAGTATCCAGATCTGGTCAGCAGTAGCCCTACTTCCCTTTTAACCTGTTGTCACAGTGAGTGGTAGGAGTGGTAGACCGGAGTGACTGACATGATGAGACGTTGAGCAAAACATAGCGTAGTGGTGGCTCAGATGCTGCAAGGGCAGCGGTGTCTCCAGGAGCACTTTGGTTTTTGGTCAACTGACTGACTCATTAAGGTATCTCTCCTGGAGTATCTTTCTGGGCCCTCACTCTTCAAATTGCACAGGGTTTAGCAGGTACAACTCTGCCACTGTTTGTTGAGCAGTGGCTGATGCTACTTCTTTCTCTTTTGGTAGTGGAAATGCTTAGCTGTTTCCTAGGCTGGAAAAGCTAATCTCCTGTAATTACTGTGTATGGACAACTACCATACATGTCTCCTTTCTGTTCCTTTTTTATGTCCCTTTCAAAGAGACTCAGAAGATGTTCACATGAAGCACGTTAATAAGCCAACCTGAATGTCGCCTTCTCTTGCAAACAGTATTTCTGCATCCCAAAGTTTGTCAAATATCATGTAATTTTGTAGCTCTAGGGATAGATTCAGAGGACTGATAATTTAAGAGATGTTTGTACAATGCTCTGTCACCTTTTTTGAAATTCATGTCTTTCCACTACCACCTCAGCAACAGTTCTCACACGCAAACTGGTTAAAAACCATGGTAGCAAAGGAGTCAGCACAGAGTGAGGGCATTCGCCCAATGAGCACATTGCATATGACTTATCCCCAAACACCTTTTGTCCCACACTAGTCATGACCTAGACGGATCCCAGCAGTTTGAGAGACAGGTCTTTTTGGTAATGCTGTGACTTCCAATAGTGCTCGGAGATTTGGATTTTATTTTGGCAAACTCCTAGTGCATGGGAGTTCTCTTGAGTTACTAACTTGATACACTGATATTAGGATGCTCAGATAGCTAGCTAAATATTTTAATGCTGTTAATGAATTACCATAAGTGTAGAAAACACTTTCAAAAATAACATTCACAATAGCTTCATTACTATTGTAAGGTTAAGCATTACAGAAAGCCCCATTACAAATTTTTGGTTTATTGTTTGATTTTTTTGTAGACAGAATAGTGGGGTGTTTACCTTGAATTATACTGAAGCTTTGCTCTTGTTGGAAATTGATTATTTTTATGGAAGTCAGCTTTTCTGTAAGACTGGAATTTACATCTCTGGTGCTTGATGATACTATGCATTTGCTGTATTCACTGATGTGGTCAGAGAATTCTAAAGCATTAGATTTACAAAACTCTGTTTATAGCCCATCGTAAAACACCAGCATCACTATTCCTGTTTTCTTTTAATTAACATCTAAATTAATTCACCAGTTTACAGCATTTGAGTCTCGAGCTCTCCAGAAAACCCTGAGGGCGTTTTTGAAATACAGGTACACTTGTTACCCTGCAAGGCTGCAACACTGTAGCTGATTTTAATGAGACCTTGCATGTTTTTATTCACAGTTTAGACACTTCATTCTTACCACTCTTCACATGATTAGGTTTTGTTTGGTGGGAGGAGCAGGATTGTAGGCAGGAGAAATAAGAGGCAAACTCTTTTCCTTTTTACATTGTGATAGTTCACCCCAACATTCTCTGCCACAAGTGTTGTGTAAAACAAACACCAGGACAGGTCAAGAGAGGCAACACATATGGGTAGGTAATAGAATTAAAACAAATGGGTACATGTGACCTATAATGCCAACTGTAGTATGAATGTGTTGTCTGTGTCAGGTTGTTCCTGACCAGCTCTGGAACAACGGAACTTGTATTCAGGTATGTTCACTGAATTATCACAAGGGAAAGAAAGTAGAAGCTCAGTCTCATGTGATACTTCTGGCAGAGTGTCAGGTAACTTGCATCCCTGACAAGCCTTCCAAAATTAATTGCAATTTTTTTAAATTTTAATTTTGCATTGAAAGCCTTTATTGCATAAAGAAAGTGACTGCTTTCTTAGCAGCATGTCATACATGCAGAGATTTCTTGCTGTGTCCGAAGACATAAGATACAGCTATATCCAGCCCTCAGCACTTTGGGAAAACATTAAGAGCAGCATAAATTTAGACAACAAAGTCCTGTGTAAGCTGCTGTTGTTCCAAAGGGCCAATATACTACAGGCACAACTTCTTTCCTTCGCCTGCAAAGTACTGCTAGAGCAGATGTGTGAGGGAGCTGAATGGAGCTGCCACAAGCACCCTCCAGGGCTCTATGCAGCTCTCACTGTTCCATAATAAATGGACCATAGTCTCTGTGAATGCTGCAGCTATTCTGTAGGTTTTCCTTCTAACCCTTAACCTTTCTTCCTCTTACTGCTGTGTGCAGAGTATGGATGGGGAGAAGAAAAATTCCTGTATCTCTTAAGTTTCCCCACCTCTGATCTGCCAGGCTTACAGTATTCAAGGTAGCTTTCCCCAGTGGTGGAGGTTTGACAGCCTCCAGCACAGACACTGGAGTGAGAAAGCTCCAGACCTCTGGGCTGGGAGCATTGTACGCCTTTCAGGAAACAGCAAAATTACTGAAGCATCATGCTTGTACGTGTGGATTTCTGATTTATTTTGTGACTGACATGGTTCTGGACACCTTCTGAAAAGTTGACTCCCCTGCAGAATGTTGGGGAGGTTGAATGGGACTGTTTAACAGGATGAAATGTCACTGCAGCCAGCCTCTTTGGTGCAGATTCCTATAATGCTTGTAGTTTTCTGTTTTGTTGGGGATAGGGAATCTCTTGCCCAAGAACTGATACTCTACAAGTTAGTACTTGCTGCATGCTCACTTTATGCATGCTGATGTGGTACAGAAACAACTCAGGAAGCTGATGAACAGTCAGAGAACTGTTGTAATTTGAAGAGGGAAGACGCTTGCAAGAATCGGTGTGGTCTTCCCTCTGTTCTGCTGCCTATCACATACAGGCTAGCAAAGTTGGTAAAAGCTTGGCCTTGCACTGCATCCTCCAGATAAAATCAGGAGTTAGTGTTGTCTTTGCTAGCCAGATTTCACTGGTGCAGTTTAAATACCATACTGTATCCACTCTCCAATTGGCTTCTGCAAAGTTAGCTTCCTGCGTGGATGTGAGAGTCACACAGGTTGCTCTTACAGATAACCGAAATGGTGTTGAGTGGTGCACAGAGCTGTCAAATGGAGATAGTCTTCTCAACTGCGTCACCCGATGGGCTGCATTATGTTGGGAAGGTCATCAGAAGAGCCTGTATCTGTTTGCATGTCTGTAACACAGGGTGATGTGAAGAGCCTCATGTTGAAATTGCTCTGTCATCCCAGGACAGAAAGTGCCAAGGCTTGGCATTTCACCAGAAGAACCATCAGGTTGCTGGCATTGCTCATGTTGTTGTCCCAGTGAGACTCTAGTAGAAAAAGGTTATCATCTCTTTTACAGCTGGGAAAGCAGAGTCCTACACAGACCTGAGTCAATGATGAAGACTCCCATGTGTCCAGCTCTAGTCCAAGAGTGGCTGGTGCCCATCACAGAGGGTTTTCAAAGATGAAGAGCTTAATCAGGGCACTGAAACTCTCCACATGTGAAGCAAAAGGCTGGGGGGGGCTTGTCAGTGGGGCCTCAAACAGTGAGTTGTCAGTAGGTCATGGCGGTGACAGACAGACAGACTGCCTGCTTCTTTAGGGGATGAGAGTGTAACTGCAGGAATGAAGAAGCAGGCAGGACTTCTTTATTGAAGTTCTGCCTGTAGAAAAGGAGGTGTAGCAAAGGCTGTCACTCTCCCACTTGGTTTTTCTGTCTCATTCTTCCATCTCCCTGTCTGGCCATTTGCCTGCTGCCTGCCTGTTTGTTGGCTGAGTGCCTGCTGAATTATTTACCAGCCTGGCTGAATTAAGCAGCAGCAAAAGCAGGCAAGTGAATCCCACCTGAGACGATTCCAAGGAGAGGGGGTGGAGAAGTGGGGTGTGTGTATGAGGGTGTTAATACATAGTGCTTAATTAAATGTACCAGCCCATTCCAGGCAAAGCCTTGTGGGAGAAGCAACTGCTCTATTGCCCCGAGACATGGCTGAAGAAAGCTGAGCACATGGCAAACATACCAGCTCAGGTGGCATCGTGCCCCATCTCCAGGCTGAGTGGGGTCCCAGTGCCGCTGGGAGTTGCCTTCAGTCCTTGCAGGTGTCATGTCAGCACACTGCGATGTGGCAGGGCTGTCAAGTGGCCATTCCCCTCCAGCACATCAGTGGTGTTGTTTGTGATGGTGGTTGTGCTGTGTGGGGTTAATTGGGTTAATGAGCACATTGTACATTATTAGAGGCTGATTTGGCAATTATGCTAATAATTGTGTCTCCCAAAGTTCCACAGTTACTGAGGATGTTTAAAAGGACAGGGGTTCTTGTACCACACACTAAAGCAGAGCTGAGTATCAGGACACCAAAGGACCTCTCTTTACCAAATGGTAGTGCACTGGGTATTTGATGTAAGGAAATGTCTCCTGATTGACATATCCCTCCCAGCAAGAATGACCAAACTTAGCACACAATCCTTAGTTCATGTAGTTCCTCTCCTGTCTGTGTGTCTCTGAGCTATAAAGTCTAATGGATGGGGAAAATGAAACAAGGATTCATTCTGTGATATATCTGGTCTGGTTACTCGCTCAGTAGAGCATGCATGCTCCAGTATGGCTGCTTGCTCCAAGTCAATGATTTCTACCCTTTGGTTGACACAGCCTTGTGACTCTGGAACGTGCCCAGAAAAGGCTTATCTTCCATAGGCTCACACGGATGCAGGATTACTGCTGGTTAGAGTGAGAGCAGAACTAAGACTGAGAACTGGGGAATGCCACAGTGTGTTAATGCGATCTGAAAAGCAATATAGTACCAGTGTGCAGGCTGCACAAGCTTTCCCAAAGGCTGGTTAGGTATCTGGTTGTTACCCTGTGATGGTCCCAATGCTGGCTGCAATGTCTCCATTTATTCCTTAGGTGTAGCCATGCTCATGCAGTATAGTTGTAAACTGGGGATGAGTTCAGACTGCAAAATGTATGAGATCTGAGGCCAGTACAAGGAACTGATGCACCTCTTAAATCTACAGCCTGTTTCTCTCATACCATCTTTTCCCCAAAAAGAGTTTTCATCTCACTTGGGTTACTGGGGAAAAGTCATCTGACCACTGAGCAATTTGTGAAGCTGGGAGTGCTTTAGTTACACATATATACAGTACAGAGCATCTTTGTCTTAGGCCAGATGATTTGAAATTGGTCCCTCTCAGCTCTTTCTTCCTCTTACAGATATGCATGCTTGAGTATATTAGAAGAGACATAACCCCTCCAATCAGCCTGCTTGCACTATCTCCCAGACTTGTGAATTCTTAAGGCGTATCTTCCCTTCCAGAATGTGGCACGTCAGAAAAGGCAACCAGTGTGGACTAGTCCTTATTGTCTATAGCATCGCTTTACTATGTGATGTAGAATACTGTCTCCAGAAGGTAGATAGAGGGAGCTGGAAACGGCAAGACATGAGAAGAGCTCTGGGCAATCAAAAGCGCGCGCCTCATGAATTTATCGTGAACTAACTCTGTGGGGCTCTTATTACATAAATCTACTGATAATTCACTATGTAAAAGTGAATTTACCATTTCCTTCCTATTTCTGCTATATTCCTCTTTCTGAAATTCACTGTACAGTTGGTGTGAATGTGCTTATGCACACTGCTCTGTTGCAGAGATATGGATGTGGCACATCAAGGTAATGGATTTTTCTTGAATAACCTATGCAAGTACTGTCATGTTTTGCATCAAGAGTAAGTGATTTCATATTGCATAAAGCAAGGAGTTTAAAAGAGCTGATGACCTTTACTGGCTTTATTCCACATGGGGGTCATGTGTCTGGGTTATTGCCCAACCTTTTCCAATAAGTTAATTCCCACTCTTAGAATTGTAATGGCTGCATTGAGCTGTGCTCCCCTCTATAATGATTACCTACAAGTAAAAAAAAAATTTAAAAAAAAAAAAAAATTCCCCTGGACTCCAGCATTTCTCCTCCTGCCTTGGCAGCATTTTGTGCAAGTGGCTGCACTTTGCATTTGCTGTGAAAACTGAGGCATCGGGTCTGAAACTGCTGCTGGCATGAGCATACATATCATGTTGTAAGGCTTTGCAGCAGCATTCAAGTCAACTAGTTTGGTACTATCCTTGTGTCTACAACTACTTTAATGTATTCCTTTAATAAGAAAACAACTGTCTTGGATTATCAACAGATGCTGTCTAGCTATATTTCAGCAAAGCACTTTTTAAGGTATCTCATGGGAATATTCTGCTCTCAGGAAAAACTGGGATTAACTCATGACTTGTACAGTAGAAGAGGAGCTAGCTATGGGAGACTGCACAGGAAGAAAAGTAGTAATGGTGGAATTCTGCCAGCTCAAGGTTGATGTATTTATGAATGTTAATTCTACCACCTAGGTACAGATTCACTGGACAATATGAGGATTCTCAAGAAGCATCTGTATATACAAATGTGTTAGAGGAGCTGAGGGCCCCTCTTCCTTTGCCTTTGTACCCATTGAACCATACTTGCCTGCTCTAGTCTCTGCAACAGGAAATGACCCTTCCTGGTGCTGCCATCCCCTGCTGTGTTTCAGAGAGATTTACTACTCCCTGCTTGCTCACTGTACTTAGGGGCTGGTATAAAGGCAAATACCTAGGGGATGCATACGTCTGCATAACTTGTTCTCCCTGATAACTCAAGTTAGGCCAGGGATGGGTTTTCTGTCAAAGGAAGGATTGTAAGTCTGGAACTGTCTTCGGTGAGGTCGGAATTTCCCCTTAAGTCTGATCCTTGTCCATATGTCTGAGCTTGGTAGGAGAAGGGGTTAGTCCTACCTAGCATTTCAAAGGAGAGATGAGGTTCCTGACTGATGCCAGTGCCTAAGGAAGATCTTTTTGTGGCATGTATAACCAAGCAGAAAGCTGTATGTGAGCTTCTGGAGGTCATCCTGCCTCAGACTTGTAATACTCTGTGCAGCTGTCACAACTGCACAGTGGCAAAATAAAGGTCATTTCCCTGTTTGGTAGACTCATCAGGGAGATGATGGCAGACATGGGGGAGTGTGTACTTGGACCAAATGACTGAGTCCCAGAGATAGTACAAGAGGTAGAGATTCAGAGATGACAAGGGAGAAGAGATCAAATGAGACTGGAACAGAGAAAGGAAGGTATTCAGAATAAAATGAAAAGAAGGGGTGGAGTACTTTGGGAAGATACAAACCAGGACTTACCTTGGCAGCAGATGTTCTTCACTTTTTCTTTCCCAGCCTTTACCCTTTCTCATCTTTTCCACATAGATACCTTAACCAGCTTCCTCCATGGCAAGTCAGTCCAGCACACATTCTCCACTGCTCAGCTCTCAGTGACTGGTCGATCTCTGCTGTTTCTTTTTGTTGAGATGCTCTTCTTTCTTTTCTATTTTCCCATGTGGGAATTTAATACCAAGACCAATTCTTCAGATCAGTCCCACCGGCAGGAGATGATGTGTTAACAGCGAGAAGTGAAGGGAGCCATCCATGCCTAGCACTTCGGAGCCATTTCCTCTCCCACTCACGGATGTTTGCTAAAGAGGTGTTTTGGTTTAACTCTAGCTTATTGGATTATGTGCTTATGGCATTTGAATTCTTTATTAGATCTTTTCTATCTTGGTCCCCAGGGTTGAGAGGGACTTGTTTTCTGGCTTTGATGTGTTTGAAAAGTTGGGCTATTTGTATCACTGCTCTTTTGCTTTGATTCTTTGACTCCTTCTCTGGGGAGCATTCTGATGTGCAGAGCTCATCTTTGTGTGTGTCTGCTGCATGGGATGTCTTTGTGGTTTGTTTTTGTACCGGGCGCAAATCGTCCCTCCTGCTCCCTTCTTTGCAAGTTGTCATGAAAGCGGGCTACTGCTGACTAGTTCTTTTGGAAAACTTGTTTTTGCTGAAAGCTGTACAGAAAATTCAGTGTTTTGAGAGACATGGTACCTTTGGAAACGGGTGGCGTGGCATTGCAGGATGGCATTGCAGCAATGCTGCGATTTCACCTCAGCCCCTTTCTCCTGTGTCTAGGAAAAAAATTATCATTATAGTAGTTTGTTTATCAAAAGAATATTGCTCATGTTCTGTTGTATCTACTCTTTCCTGATGACTTTGATGTGTCAGGAGAGGACTCCTACTAACCCCATAGTGGGAAGTGAGAAGCTTCTATTCCGGTGCTTTGCCACAGAGCAGCACCCTGTGAGCGGAATATTAGAGAAGGGAAATTTGCTTAGCCTGCAAGAAAAGGTCGGTCAGACCCAGCCCGGTAAACCCTGCCAAGAACGGTCAGTGTGGTGAACCAACTTACGCTTCATTTGTCACCTGTCAGTGCTGAGCGCGATACACTTAATAGCATGGTAGTGGAAAGGACAAAGGGGATTTCTGATGGGGACAAGTGAGGTAAGCCATAATTAACTAGATAATGCTGAAGGAGAAACTCCATCCTGGAGCTGCCAAGTTTCTATTGTGAGCTTGGATGTTTTCACATGTGCTCCTTGCAGCACAGCCTTTTCCATGTGCCCTAACATACATCCACAGTTGCATTCTCCCCAGTGTGTCCTATCAGGAAATGGGACCAAATAAAAGGATAACTGAACCTTTGCAGATGCAGGCAATGAATGCAGGGTGAAGATCTGCGAGCCTGAGCATTACTGTGTGGAGCACAGGCTCAGTCTGATGTGCTGACTGAGGGAGCAGAGAGGAGTCTCCCATGCTTATGTTAATTCTGGTATTAATCTTCCCACTCAGCATGGCTGAAAAAGGGGTTCACTGGCCCCAAGGAGGACAATGTTGTTGTTAGTGGTCACCCCAGCAACAAGAAACAAGAGGTTCCCCCCTCCCCAGCCCTTCCTTTTTCTGTAGGATGAGCTAATACCTGTTATCTGTAGTGGTTGGTTTGCGTATAACCTCTCCTGTGTGAACAATTACTGCTGCATTTCTGTTTTTCCCAACACTCAGAACATGTATGATTACTCCTTTTGTTTCGGAATAGTTTCCAGACAGTGCCATGTCCATGTATAACATACCCACGTATACCCTATGGCACAGGCTGCTTCAATGTTGACATGTATGCTAGTTGGAAACAAGTAAATTGGTGGCCTTTTTCTCCCAAGGCATAGTTTGGAAATAGCTTTTCAAGGGTGGCCAGTTAACCAAGCAGTGGTTTGGTTCCCACATCCTGCTCATCATATGAGTGCTGCTCTTGTTTTGCATGGCAACAGCTGGCAGAGCGGGCTGTGAATGCTGAGCCTGCATTCTACCTTACCCCTAATACTTGGAGATTAAGAACTATTTTTAAAGGAAATCTTTCAAGTGTCATTAAAAACAAAGTCATAATGGCAGCCTCTGACACAGCTGGGAAACATCTGTAAACACTTGGAACAGGTAACAGTTTGATGAGGGCGAAGTTGTATTGAACTGCATGTGGCTCTTGGGGATTAAAAGCCTTAGCTGCTGGGGTTAGCACAACCTCTGGTTTGGCTTGGAAGCACGTTGTCTTCAGGAAATATTGGTAAATTGTGTCAGCTTCTTGCTTCTGGAGAGTGTCAGGATGTAGGACACCAAACAAAAAGATAATTTACCTGACAAATACAGCCCTACTTTTTAGGGATTTTTCTTCTTGAATTTGCTCATTATGCAAAAGTTGTTGGATTTCAGTGCCATTTTGAAGGGTGGGGAATGAGCTTTTTGGGTTGTCATAGGCTGTCTTTTAAACAGCTGTCTGCACTTGGTAACTATGACCACTGTTTTTGGTTAAATGATGTTTTGCTTTCTCTAACCCCGAAAGTAGTCCCAGGGAAGATTTTCCTGGGATTGGTTGTGTTGTTCTATTTATGTAAAGACTTAGGCAAGTGGCTTTCTGCTGATGCAGACAATCATGGAAAACATCTTTGAAACTTCATTATTCACAGAAATTAGAGCAAGAGCACATCAATAACAAAAAAGAGTGATTTGCATAGACAAATATTTGTGATGTTTCTTTTTCTACATTTGCTCTGAGGAGTGTGTGTATGGTCAGGATGTCATGATGTTTATGTTCCTGCTATTTGGCTTGAGATCTGTGTGGTGATAGGGAGGTTGTAAGGTGTGAGAACCACACCATATTGGGAATATAGCAAAAAGACACTTGTGTTTTGTGTCCTCTCCACCTACCATTTTAGGATTATAATTGTCTTGCCAACTGTTTTGGTGGCAGTTTTTTAATCATGTTAGTTGAAGTGCCAGGTAAAGTACATTTAGAGATCCAGGTATTTTTCCGATAGTTATGGAGCCATTAAACAACACTGCAGTTGCTCCATACATGATGCACACTTTTTTTTTTTTTATGTCAGTAAAGCCACAGATCATCATTTATTTATTTATTTGTTTATTTTCCTCTCCGAATGCAGCACACTTCTCACTTGAAGCATGGAGCGTCTCCTAAACCAGGCAGGAAGCAGAGCTTCAGTGCTCCAGCTATCACTTACGGTGCCCTCTGGACCTCTGTGGTGCTGCTTGGCAGAGCAATCCAAACTGCTAACTAGATTAAGATGTCCACTATAAAGACTTGGGTTTTATGGCCTCTCGTTTTAATTTTATCAAATGCACTTCATGCAGAGTAAATAATGTCAAAAGACCTTGCTGGAGACACCATGGCAGAAGTTCTCTATCTGCACAGTAATCTGTGTGTTGGAATCACAGTATTACTGAGTCAGGGTTTACCAAGAAGACTTCAGGGTTTGCAAAGAGAGGGAGAGGGCTTGGGTTTTTTAAGCTTAGTTAAAGGGGAGAATTCAGTTTAAATATTTTCCTCCAGTTTCAAATCTGATTTAAGACTAAGAGAACAGCAAATATTCTTCCTCATCATCTCCTTTTTAAAATTTACTGTAAGTACCTGGTAATATTTTAAACTGCTTTGTGTCTCACTGTATTGATCATCATGAAGTAATCCATGAGAAGGCTTGTCTGTGGGATGTCCAACTGACCTCAATGTAAGCATTCTTGGGAGCAGATCAAGGAGGCATGTGTCTACCAACAAAACAAGGAATGCCAGGCTTCCAAGCCTCTTTTGTATGTCACTCCTGTATCAGCATAAATTGTATTGGCAAGGAGTGGGGCTCTTTGTAGAAAGCAGTGGGAGAGCCTCTAAGCTATATAAAATTATGCAGATATGAGGGCTTATTAACAAATGCAGATGTTAGTTCATTAATGTTATTATGTTCCCCTAAAGAAACCACTTGCATCACAGTCAGATTAGAGGCAAACGTTGTCTTCCAGATTCAGCTGTGCTAGTAAAAGATGTTACGGTCAGCACCTGATGTTACTCTTTACACTGATCACCGGAAGTGCCTCGGGAAAAGCTGTGTCTATCTTAAGCAGTTTCCATTGCTGGCCACAGCAAACCTGTTGGATCTGCCTGGAGAAAATTTGGGAGTTCTCCCAAGAAGCTTCATTTGGCAAATCCATGGAAACACAACCTCTGTAAGGACAGAAGAGATGGGAGTAGTAGGTGAGCAGCTGGGGGAGGTAAGCGCTGGTTTGGGGTGATGATGACTGTCCCTGTCCTTAAACACACTGATAGATAGCAGAAAACTGTATGTAGACACATCTTTTGTTATTGCTTATAAGGGAAAACTTCAGCAAACCTTGGGTGACTTCTCTACCTGTCATAAAGAAGCAAACTAGGGTAGGTACCACTTTATATATAAACTTTTAAGGTGCCTGCACAAGGTTTTGTGAAGTCAGTGGTGGTGACAGACCTAGAAACAGAATATAGGAGTCCTGGCTTTTTAGCTATCTTCACTAACCATTAGATGATACTTCCTCCAGATGTTTCAACAAGGGGTGCTATAAAAAGTTTTTGATGTTGCTGTTGCAGTTTCTCATCTCCAAAGAGCTGCCTGCCTTTATGTTTTTAATATCATTGCTTTGAAGCACCATAGCTAGAAGTGACAGTGCCAGAAATAATAATAACAATAATAATCTGCATAGCACAACAGGCATTTTACCAGCATGTAGGAAGACAAAGGTCTCTGTGTGTTTTGTATTAGCACACTGAAAAAGTCTTATTGAGTCTATCTGGAATGCATAGGTGGGAACCTTAACCCCTCATATGCTGAGAAGAAAATTATATGCAGACCTGAGAGATGAATTAAATGAATAAAAGGGCACATGAGTTTCATTCCTTTGGCAGTGGGAGGTCTTTTTGGACCATATGCCTTGACAGCCTTGTTCAAGCTTATGTATTTAATATCCCATGTTACACCAGAGTAGTTAATTTACAAGTATTTTTCCAGTTTCTTCAGTTATATTTAATTATTCTTTACCATAGAAGAGAAAAGACAGAGGAAAGGCAAAAGCTAACCCAAATCTTAAAATTCTTTTTTCCTGTGTGAATTCCATTCTTTCTGCCATGGCCCATGTTCAAAACCCAAACAATAAAACATACAGCTGTGACATAGGGGAATTGTCCAAAAAGGACGATGTCTGAAGGTTTATGATTAGGTTTTATATTCCCTCTGTCTACAGAGCAGCACTTCCTGAATGTTTCTGTGGTGGGAAAAGCATCCCAGCCATTTCCCCTTGTGGATGATGGTGTAATTAGAGCTGTAAAGAAAGAACCCATGACACTAAAAGGCTGTAAGTGCTGCAGATTTAGGACAACAGGTTTCTATGGAAACTGAAGTGAAAATAGGACCTTAAATGGGTGAATAACAATAATATAGAATTCTCAGTTTGGATCGGTCTGCGAGTTGCACTAAAATACAGGCTGCCTTTCTGTCAGTCATTTGCATAACCTTTTCCATAGTGCACTCAATAAAACCTTGCCCCCCAACTCTTACTTTCTATACAGAAACATTCTTTCCTTAGGAAAAGAAAGATGAGGAAATTTCCAAAGGATGGCATGCACCCATTTATAGATGTTATCTGAATATTTTGAGCTTAATATAGGGAAATATGCAACATAATAAGTTATGGTATCCATTGTCATCACTAGTACTACTGTGTTGGAGTCCTTGGTAGTAGCTGAAAATTTTCCTGCATCAGACGGAATATGAAGTCTTATATTCTGGTTCACTGATGGTGGACTGAAAAGATGGAGCATGCCAATGATACCTTTGTGATACCTCTGGGTAATTCACTACATGCTGTACTTGCCAGTTCTTGATAGCTAATTGTCTCCTGAAGTCTTGCTGGAATGCTTTGCAGTCTGAGACTAGTTCTCATGTCTGCAGTGGGAGATCCTTTCCTTTGCCTTTCCAGTTACTGAGGAAATTTGGAACAGTCTCTTACTGGCAGGAAGCCTTTCTAGGATTTTCAGTAGAATATGGTGTCTTGTGTTGGCTGTGCCATGCTTTATGCAACATCTGCAAAAGCCACTGCTAGAAATGCACCAGGAAAGAACAAAAAGGGACTTGGCATGCTTTGCACTGTGATTTTTTTTTTCTTTTTCTTTTTTTTTTTTTCTTTGTAGATCATTTAACAGCAGTGGATTAAGCTGCTAGTGAAATACCCATATAGTCCTGTTTGTTTCTGTAGAAACAGCCATGCAAACTTTTGTAGTAATAACTATAATAACTCTGGGATATTTGTGAGAAAACCATTGTAGATTACACACTTCTCTGCAACTAACTTGTGTAGACAAAATATATAGAAATATATACGTGGAATTATTATTAAAATCAGTGGCAACCAAACTGGGACACATCTGTGCAGTAATTGACCCTAAGAGCTTATCATCCCCCTGGCTCTCTGAATGGTTCACTTTCTCTACAGCCTGAAACATGAATTAATTTTGCAAGCAGTGGGCTAAAAGTCACATAAGCTGCAACTTAACTCTTTCCAAGCCATCCCAGAAGAGCCAGCCTCATAACATGCTGGGTCTCTTTCCCTGCCTGCATTGGTGTAAATCCACTGTTACGAATGAAAACCACTTAAACTAGTCTGTTGCCAGTCGTTGAGTCTGAGTGAAGATCCTGGTTTGTGGGAGTAGGGTCTACAGCAACACTGTGTATCCAAATTCCAGTGATTCCTGGTCTGAAGCTTGTGTCCTACAGCTTGAGTTTTTGTGAAATAATAACAGGGACTGTATTATTTGCCTGACTTGCCGGCTTTATGGTGTCATAAATGAGAGAGAAACCGCTCCTCTGTGCGTGTGTCCAGAATCTCCCATTGCGTGGCAAGCCAGGCAGATTCATGATTGTGGCTGTGCTGCTTGTGCGGGCTCAGGGCATCATCCAGATGCTGACATGCGGGCTCCAGACAGCCTCCCCACAGAATAAATGCTGTTAAATTCCTGATCTGATTGGCAGCCCTGGGAATTCAATTCAAGTCCCTGGAGAGAGGCAGGACAGCATTTCTTTTCTCTGTGGCTATTGTCATGAAAATGAATAAATCCTTCTCCCTCCCCCTCCCATCCTCAGGTTGTCACTGGCCTGGTTTAATTTTATGTGCCTTTCTTGTGTTCCTTCCCTAGCCTCTTCTTGAGGAGTGGATTGCCTAATTCTCTTTTTGTGTTCAAAGCAAAACCAAGCAACCTGGTAGGTGTGAATCAAGGAAGGCAAGACAAGTGCTCTGGCTGAAGCTTCTTCAGCCTGATGGCTCTGTGAATGCCTGGTGCCCCAGTTGTGGTGCCCAGTAAAGACAGAGACTCACTGGAGCCAACAGGAGTAAGGCCAGTCACACTGTCCATTTCCTTTAGCACATACCATTGTTCACTTCTTGTTAAGGTACTACTTGATGATTTGCCCATGGATGCACACATTCTTCCAGGCAAATAAAAGTTATTCACAGATTGGCTGGGACCTCGCGTGCTCCCTTCTTCTGCCTCCTATCCATCTGTGTGACATCTAACATAGGATATTAGCTCACGGCACACACCAGTGAAGAGAGCAAGCCCCTGTGCCACAGCATGGGTTAGGTCAGGCACAAATGAATTGGAGGTGAACAGCAGCTGGGCCCCAGTGCAGGGGCTGGGCAGCAGCATTCAGCCATCACCGAGTGCCTTGGGGATGCTGCACTGCGGACCGGTAGCCAGTCTGCAGTGTCAGAGTGGAGACCACTGGGACCAGCCTTAACATGCCTATCAGAGAAAACCCTGTCTAGCCTTTGTTTCAGCAGAGCATTTCAGCATAGTTAAACTCCATGCTCACAGAAGAGCTTGCAGGGGAAAAAGGGAAAACCAGATTTTTGTGCTAAATTATTATTCACTGAAACTTTCTGCTTTCTCTTCCCTTTTGAGGGGAAAAATTAAAATAGAAATTTAGGTTTTGGGGAAGAAACATTCTAGTTTTGGAAAATCTGGTTTATGGTTAGTGAAATAACATATTTTAATGGAAATTAAAAACTTCCATAAAATTTTCTTTAGAAAAGCAACCAATAATTCTCAGCTAGCTTTATTTATATGTTTTAAATTGCTTATGTACTTAAGCACTTGCTGAATCAGAACTTGAAAAGCTAAACCTTTTCTTATCTTAGCTACAATACCCATTTTAACTTATGTAGGACATTAACTATAATAGTTATATGCTCTCTCATAATTATAGGTCTTTAAAAACTTTTTTTAATGTGTATGCCATTATTATATAGATTGGAGGTTTTGCCTTTAAGTGTCATGTATTTGCATAAAATCTTGCATATATTAATGCTAATCAGGGCCATAGGAAGAGAAACAGAATTTCTCTAAACTACTTTCTCTGAATTAGGACTCCAGTGTCAGATGGGGCTGAAAAATACAGGTAATGACATCAGCTGTATTCCCCAAATCCTTGCACAATTGCAAAATTATCTGATGTTTCTGTTAGTCATCATCCTGTCAAGCTGGCCAGGAGTGCTGACACATGTGCTGCTCTTGCCCCACTGTAGTGTTAACACTATGTCGAGCTGAATGAGGAACTTGCACCTCTTTTTAAGGCAGTTGATTTAGTGATTTATAATCTGCAGGCTGGAGACTCCCAGAGGCTTTTCTGAGAGTGCCGAAGGAAAGTGAACCTGTTGTCAGTGTGCTTAGATTGGCTACACAAAGCCTAGGACAGCCATGGGGAAATTTTTTGGATCTGCAACCTGGAAAATGTTGATAACTGTTGATTTAGACAGCAGTCTCAGCAGCCAGAACTGCTCCTCACTAAGATCTGAACATTTCCTCTTCAGCCTTCACCTGAGGTTCTAGGTCCCTTCTTAGTCATTCTTTATTCACAAAAGCATTATGAAAATAGAAAGTGTTCAGGGAAAAGTGATTATTCTTAGAAACATGAGGTAGCTTCTATACAAAAAGATTATTTAGGTTGGAGAGGGGGATAATAAAGGAGAGTTAGTCTAGAAGCATGTGAAATGAGGACTAGTATGGTGATGGTAAGGAACTCCCCTTTCTGCATTTCACAGTAGAAGAGGGAGGTGTTGAATAACTTAGAAAGACAGCATTTTTATAGCTGCTGAAGAAAATGCTCTGTCACACACCGCAGAACATCTCGCCAAAGGTAGCACTGGGCCAGGAGTTCAACAGGATCCAAAGAACTAAAGAGAATTTTCCAAGGCAGAAAACACAAGCTCCCTGTGGAAATTAACTGCACGCTGAACCTGCATTCCTGGAGACTCCCTAATTGTCCCTAAATGCTGAGAACATCAACAGTTGTGTTAAAAAGGATAAAGTGAAATAAAATGGTAAAGCTACAAGAATCCTGTATGCCAAGGCATAAACCTCTTATGTGTCCCTGCTAGGAAGGAGCTTTCCCTCTGGGCAGACTGTTCTATAATTTGCCTTCTGTGAAGCTCCCCATATTTACATCTTTGCAAGGGATTGTTTATAAAAAAGGATAAAAAAATAAAATATCCAGTTTATGAAGCACTGAAATCCCAGAGAGCATGAAATCCTGAGCTGTTGAAGAGAATTCCAGTCTCTCTGAAGCAGGTGGAAGATGCTGCTGTTTCATATGGTGGAGCTGTGCTGTACTGGCTGCCTGCCTGGGGCTGTCCCACCTGGTGCTCGCCTGTGTTGAATTTGGAATGGGGAGGAAAGCTGAGCATGCTTGAAGGGGAAATTATTTTTCTGAACTTGTTTTAATGTTGATGTTAAATTGTCATGTTTGTGATAAATACTTGAGTATCTGGAAGCCTTTCTTCTTCAATAGTCAGTGCAACAAATCTGCACTGTCCCAGAGCAGCCTTCCCTGATATTTAAATCTTTTACAAAAGAATTTCTTTCAAAGCATAAGCCTCTTGCATACAAACTAAATGAACATATTTTCATTTAGGAAGTAATTTATGATGAGCAAGGGCTGAAAAGGAGTCAGTTACAATGGAAGCACTGTACCCATGCACCAGCATTTAGGTACAGCATTTTTATCTATAGATAATCATCAATGCTATAACAGTATTGTTCTGTCAGTGTAACATGAGAATAGCATATACACAGGTGAGTACAGGGAAGGAAACCATGCTATTTTCTTTGATACCTGCTTTTGTGCTATTTTAAGGTGGCATCATTTTCTAATAGTGACAGTGGCAAGCTTGCTGTGGTTTATAAACCTTTAACTCAGCAGTGGTCCAGGATGGAAAAAGAGCCCACCTACCTGCATAAAAGTCATCCCCCTACATCTTGTGTGCAGTATGAATACTAGAAAAGCAGGGCTTTTTCAGCCAAATTAATATGTAAAAGCTAAGCTATATCCAGTTGTGAGACATCTAAGGCAATTTTAGCATCAGTCTTTGGAATTATGATTTACACGATGTATGGCTTTTGACTGTGGCACAGAATAGCTTTAAAGTATGTTCTGATTGAACGCGTGCTGCTGCCATCTTTGTACTGGTATGGGCACAGTCAGAATCCACAGGCATCTAGAGTAGAGCTTAGTGTCTTTATTAGAATGTACTTTTTTTTTTTCTTTATGGCTTCAGTATACAATTTTTTTTGTCCCTCTGAGTCAAAAAAAAAAAAAAAAAAAGACGACTAGAACTTTTGATAAATTATTTTTTGTGGAAAAAGGCATAAAAGTGTTATCTTTAGCAGTCAGCCATTGTGTGTAAAAAAAAAAAAAAAAAAAAAAAAAAGTGTTTTGGTACCGATGAGACCTATGTACATTCAAGGGACATTTCAGAAAGCTCAGTACATAATATACTAGAAAGGGGCACAAATGGTAGAAAAATGCATTCCACAGCTTCTATTTATATTAACAAATCTGATTCTGCAGAAATGGATACCAGTTTAATCCGGAATGACTCTGATTGTCCAGCTGGGGAAAGTTAGCATACCATCATGCTCATATTTTTGATGAGAAGGGCAGAATTTGTCCCAGTGAATGTGGAGAGTCAGGCAGGTGGTATATTGCAGGGAGGGTATCTTGAGTTTGAGGCTTCCATTGACATGTACAGCTACTTTGTCTAATATACTGCAGAGGTTCTGTGCATGTTTTATTGCTATAGCGGGGACAGTGTGTGCCTTTGATATAAGCATTAGTTGTTTTTACTGCTCAGGGTTTGATCATTATACTAATTTGCTAGATGCAGAGCAGTTGCTGCAGATTACACTGATGGCATCTGAACAGGTTACTAAGACCTGCAGTTTGCTGCAGGGCAGCAACGCAACCCAGGTGATAGAGAATAGGGGTCAAATTCTTCTCCCCTGTATACCGTTGTAAATATCAATAATCCAATTGATTTTATCAAAGTAACTCTGGATTTAAACTGATGTGATTAAGGGCACCTGACCTCATTGTTTTGTTATGTTTGTTAATATATACAGTACTGTACAGCAGCAGTCTTTGTAATGGGTAGGAGAGGAATCAATAGAAGAGATTTCAATATGTTGCTGTGATTTTTGAAGGAGTTAAAATAACTGTAATGTGAGCCTTTCATGAACTTCAGTGATCCTGCATTTAAGTGTCCAAAAATTTCAGCTATACAATGCAAAATGGGAATGATGTTATATTGCAGTTTTATGCAACATCCTCCAAAGAGAATGCCCCCCTTTCAGATCAAACTGTGAGGAAGAGCAGCATGCTGTGGGACATTACAGAGACAGCATGATGGACAAGATATATAATGCTGATTATACAAGATGAACAGGCAAGTGAATACAAGTAATGTTAGTGGTTACTCATAGATTTAGTACTTGAACTTAGTACCACTAAAGCCTGTAACAAACCTTCCCCCAGCTCCAGAGGGAGAAGACTCAAACCCCTGTTACACCAGCAGAGCATAACTGTCTTGTACATGCTGCAGAGAATAGTGCATCATAATGCAAATTACATTGGTTTGCTGCAGCATCAGGGAATCTCCCAGTGGTGTGTGCTCTGTAATAGAAATGTCACTTAGCCTGCCTGTTTTTATAAATAAGTGTAGTTATTTTAATACTGCTCTTGTTAAATTTGCAGCTGCTGGAACAGCCCTGAGTGGCCTGGGTAAGCCAGCTTCACCTGCAGCCACCCTGGCTTCTCCAAGGGATACCAGCAGTTTTGTTCTCACACTCTGACCTTGCGGTTACCTTGCATGGCAAATGTTGCAGGGATGCTCATGGTAGGGGTGTAGGACAGACACATTTCTCCTTGCAAGGGAAAACAACCTTTGCCTGCTGTTGTCTTGCAGCTCTGCTCCGTGCTTTGCTTCCCTGAGTGGAAGAAACCAGGGACTAGTGCCTCTCTTGGCCTTGGAAGTGGGAGCCATCACTGCCAGTGTGAGGGACTGGAGCTCACAGAGGAAAGAGCAAAGCCCCCTGCTGAACCATGGTCCAGGGTCTTGTCGCCTGCCCCAAGCCACTTCTGCATGTGGGTTGTGTGTCTGGCTGCATCCTGATTTGGGACTGTTTGCACTGTTGGTAGGCCAGGGCAGCCAGCAGCCATTGGCTTACTAATGATGCCATAAATAACGCATGAGCAAGAGTTTAATTGGATGGCTACTGCTACTGGGCCCTGTGTCTTACCCCTCCATGACAGAATCTTTCTTTAAACCTTGTGATCTTTTGCTCTTTGTATTTAGGGGTTGTATCAGCTGCTGGTCCTTCCTGGGAACTTGGTACTCCAAGGTGACAAGACATTGAAATGACAGTCACAAAGCTGATAATTGATACTTATTTTTTTCCTGGTGCTTCATACAGGAGAGGACTTTCCTCCTTTTCTTATTTGCTAGAAGCACTCATTGACCAAACACAGGCTGGACTGCTCGGAGAAAACAGTGTAGGCAAGCAGTGACAGTGTGCACATGACAGTGGCCGTGTGGTGTCTCGGTGAAACCCTGAGCTAGTACACAAGGGGCTCAAACTGTTTCCCAGCCCTATTTCTGGTCTGTTCTACTGCCTTTAGCTCCTCAACTGCATGCCTTGTGTGAGCCAATGACTATAGTGTGTTAGTGTGACATCTAACAAGGTAGGGTAGGTCTTTGGTCTTTAGTCTTTGGCTGCAGTTTTTAGTCCATGTGCAAATGTGATCGGTGTTTGGTGCCGTATCTGGGTTGTTTTAAACACCATATCCTGTCTTAGTCCTGACCTCTTATAGTGCCAAGCATTGCAGCAGGTGGTTCTCTAATGGGGCTGTAGGTGTTGAGTTTAAAACAATGAGCAGGTCCTACCAATGAACACTGCAGAAAGGGTCCAGTCACTGTTGGAGTGTAAAGAAATTTAACTGCTTAGAATGAAAAATGTTCTAATTTTATTCATTGTCTTGCCTTGTTCTTTTGTTCCACCCACCTGTTGTGCCTGTCATTAAGCGAGAGTATAATCAGTTCAGAGCGGCTGTTGCTTAAATAGAAGTAGACATAAATGTTAATAGAATTCCTAGCATAACAGACAACATATTGCTACCTTTATTGACAATATTAGATAATAGAATCAGCAAAAAAAAGCTTTTATTTTTTTCTCTCAGTATTACCTATAAATTTGGACTGTGCTCTGCTTAAAAATTATCAATAGATAGATTACAGTGTCTGTCCTCTCTGGCCTTTGTCCCATTGAAAGCGATGGGGTCACAGTCTTGTGGTAACTTAGATTGAAGGATCTTTGATTAATGAAGTTGATGCCCACTGACTGTTCATCTTTTTAGTCTGAAAACTGATTGTGTTTACACTCTAGTTTCTGGAAGACAGCTACGTGGAACCCTTTGCTGTTGATTTTAATTAACTGAGTACAACCAGCTTTCAAAGAAAGTGTCGAGGTTTTAACTTTGTTAAGAGGAAAGCTTTTGTGTTGTGCAATGGCAGTGATGAGCCTGCCAAAGATGACTTATTCTGCAGATCTGAGAATTTTCTGTTACCAGTTGCTCCTTCATGAATAGACAATCCCGTTAATCTTTCTTCTATTCAATTCTACCCTCTGTAGGTTAGAGGGATTTCAACCACAGCATTCAGAGTCAGAATTTTGAAGCAGTTGGACTCATTTTCTTCATTGACTGTCCCATCATACACTCCAGTTATCAGCTGTGTACTCACCTACTAGGGCTGTATTAGTTTATTGCACAATTTTCTGCCCTCAAGAACTAGGCTCTGTAATAGGCCCAGACCACATCTGTGTTGAGTGTTAAATGGATTTATGCAGCTACTGTGAAGCCTGGGAGGTGTCTAGTCAAGCAGCAAATCCAGAAACATGATCTAGACAATTAGTCACACTGGACAGATAATGAACTCTGACAAAGAACACTCAAAGTCAACAGTTGTGGCAAGTTGTTAGCAAATATTCCAGATAAGTACGGTATTCCAGGAAGTATCACAAGTATTCTGGTGTGTAGTATGTTTGCATAAACTATCAGATAAGGCTGTGTTACATGGTTAAAACAATGACTGGAAGTATCTATATCTGTTGGTTTGGTTTGTGTTGGGTTTTGGTTTTTTTTTGTTTTGTTTTGGGGTTTTTTTGTTTGTTTTGGGTTTTTTTGGGGGGGGGTAATTATTTTAAAATATTTTGACAGGCTTGGCTTGAAATTTAAATAATTTAACTAATTATGGTTAGGCAATATAACCTTTTCCAGTACATTTGCAGTGGTAAAAAGTCATAGTACAAAGGCAGGTATAGTGATATTTAGGTTATTAGGCCATATTCCAAACCAGGCAGGAGGAGGTGAGGATGCTGCCTGAGCTCAGGAGGGATTGCCTTGCAGGGAGGCAAGACTCGGCCGTCAGCCGCTTCCAGTGAGCAGCCACTCGGCTGCTGCCTCCGGGCTCCGACTTCCTGCAGCTGATGGGTGGTGTTTTGCTTCTGTGTGGAACAGCAGCTCCTGCGAGGTCCTTCCAGGCATTTAGCGTGCAGCTGTTTGACTAAAAAGAAGGGAGGGGCTGCATGGCAGTGTTGCAATGAAGAATTAAGAAGAGTAACATGCCTCTGCATATCACAGCGCTCTGGGCAGTGCTGCGAGAGGTGGCTGCCCATTTTCCCTATAGGAGTAACGAAGTCTGCATAGAATGCCTTTAAGACAAGGTCTGCCTGGCTGGGGAGGTTTGTAGGTATCTTGGTATAACAAAGCAGTGCAGCTTCCTAATGCAGACGGAGCCACAGGCAAAGCTCCAGACCGGAGCATCATGTTCCTATTTGACAATGTGTGACATGGTTTTAGAGGTGCGGGGAGCCACAGGCTCTACAGGCATTTATTTCCTTCGTAAAACCTGATGTGCTCTATATGACACCAATGAACAGGGTTAATAATTTCTGGGAGGTAGCTCTGTGTATGTCAGTATCTCAATCTGATGAGAAGTTGCTCTGATCCTTGTCTTTTAGTGTCAGTGCTGGAGTCTGGTAGGTCACAATTTTATAAAACTGGCCTCTTTGATTATTCATGTCTCCTTGAAAAATCAGTTTTTCTTCCTTTGCTTTGTTTCATTGCACAGTCTCCTCAAATGCATCATCCTCCATTGGCATCCAGTCTTTTCAGCTGTTCTTGCTTTCAACAGACTTTGCAGAAGTTATTTATATCACTGAAGACTGCAGGATCTGACTTGTCTTCATCCATATGTAACTAGTAACTCTTTGATAAACTAAAGTTATACCAAGTAAGCATGTAGAATCCCATCATCTTTGGAGCAAGTGTTCTTTCTCCCTGGTTTTGGGAGAACATCAGCAAGAAACAGATTTTTTTTTTTTTGGTAATTTATTTAACACACAAAAGAAACAAGCTGTACCACCAATCTCTGATTTTGTTCAGCCATAAAAGCCAGTGTTTGTGTTTTTTGTGGGGTGTTTTTTTGTGTGTTTGTTGTGTGGAGTTGGAAAAAACTACAAAAGTAGGGTTGTTTTTCAGTGTTAGGGATCTTTTTTGACACACCAGCCTTTTTGTTTTATCAGACCTTTTTTTGTGGTCTTGCTGCTTTCATGTTATTTTCTGAAGCCCTCTTTGCTGACACTAAACTTTTTGATATATTCTGCTTTTGAAGTATTGGTTATTATTGCCCTTTTTGCTTTGGCTTCTCTGCTGTTAGGTTGTTTTTTTTCTTATGGACGGCCTTGCAGACTGCTGTCCACTTGCTTTTAATGAACCTTCTCTTTTTCTGAAGTTCCTTCAGAAATTATGCTTTATATGCTGTGAGATTACGTGCAGTGAGTAATCTTTGCCTGTCCTGGTATTTCTTTCTCCATGGGACAGATTTGTGGCTGGGCTTTGCAGGAATGCCATGGCTAAGGAGATGTTTGAGAATCTTGGATTTGTGTGCTGCAGTTGCAGGCTTTGGTGGGGAAGGTAAGTACCAGAGCAAAGGAGTGTGTGTGTGAAAGGAGTCAGTAATCCTTTTCTTGACCAGAGTTGCGTGTAACTATATTTTTAGTTGACATCAGTGCAGTAGTGGGTGTACTTACACATGGCATGGGAAAGATGGCAGAATTGGGACCATAATTTTTACAGGAATGGGTTTGAAAAAAAGCAACACTGAACTAAGCAACCTCTTTACAAATGGCCTTTGCAGGTGAGCCTGTGCAAGATAGACCATGCTTCTCATAAAACCTAATTAGTCCAGGCAGAATGCCATGTTAACACAGCTGTATTGCTTCTTGTTCCTCACTAAGTGCTGAGCAAGCTTAGCTGGAATTATCTGCCTGGCTCTGTGTGGCAGAAATTCATCCTTCTCCCTTCCCACTGCTTTGGTTACTTCTCTGTTTGGGAAGAAGCTGAAATGAGTGAGGCTCTTTATGTACTGTCACAGCTTGCTGGGACATCCATACTTCCCTGTATTGCTGATCCACCCCTCTTTGAGAGCCTTGTGAGAATGATGGTTGTCAGCAGAGCTGTGGGACTGCTGTCTTTGGGAATGCTGCTGCTTAGACTCTAAGAAAGGAGTACAAAGTGACGTTTCAGTGCTGCAGATAAAAAGTAGTAGAAGTAATTAGATTTTGTTCTCCTTGCTTTTCATGGCGGCACAAATAGCTTTCATTCTTAAAAGAAATCATTTTGAATCTAGTGCACATACTTACCAGTTTGCTAGGAAGGTGAGGCCTGCAGTGTGAAAACTTGGGTGGAGTCTTAAGAAACACCCTAGCAAATAAATGGTTAACCAATAAGGCTGAGCATAGAAATAGGATGGGGAAGTGAAATTATCATGGGATAAGCAAATGATTAGAGTGTTATGATGCTCAAAGTATAGCCCTAGAGTCAGGTGCTTAATTATTAATATTATTATTCATGGATGGGTCTTTATGATGTGGGAAATAAATATTTCTGGCACTGGAAGGAGATGTAAGACACCAGTTTAATATGCCAAGCAGGGCTTACAACAAAGCAGTGTGTTTCATATAAATTAAATCTACCCGTTAGCCATGTGCTCTCCATTGGGGATGGAGTCTTCATCCACTTGCTTTCTAAAGCTGCTCATGCAATGTGAAATTAAAAAAAATCTTCTTTTAGTATTTTTGCAGGTAAACTAAAATAGAGACGGATAGGTGAAGGAAGACATGGGTGAAGGATCTGGGCTCAGGAAAGGCCAGGCTGAGAGCCTGGTCTTGGTGATGAGCCCGGTCTTGGTGATGAGCCCAGGTCTGTTTCTCAGGTAGCACCAGCTGTATTCTTTCATTTGGGTACTTCATAAGCTCACAAATCCACTGTATGCTTATGGTTAGCAGCACATGTTAGAGCAGACACCAAATGGCACTGATACAGCTTTTGTACTGACATAAGCATCAGCTACAATGTCCGCAAGACCAAGCATGCTAGTCTTTGTTTTGGGACTGTTGTCAAATGAGATGTTTTGGTGTCTGTTGCATTCCTTGCTGAACTCCTTCATAGCAAAGGCTTGTTTGCCTGGGACTTAGCTGTACAGGGTAGTGATTTTGCTGATAGATCCCTGGACCCCTTTGGAGGCCGCTGTGTAAAGGGATGGTTTAGTTCTTATTTGTACAACAGTACAGGCTTGCTTCAAATGGGCATCCCAAGCATATCCAGGAAAAAAAGTAAATGAGATTGCTCTAGTGAAACAAAGGGGAAAGATTGTTTCGCTTGGCCTCTGGTCACTGAGAGCCAACATCAGCCTTTGCAAACTCTGGCTTGTGAGCTGCTCCCTCATGAGCAGATGTGGATGATCTGAATAAATGTACTGCTTAGGCATTTAACTGTCCTCAGAGCAAAGGAGTTGTGTCTCTGTGTAGATAAGGGGGTGCCAGGTAAAGCCTTGTCTCTAGGCAAATAGTATGTAATTTAGCCAAGAGAGAGGAAGTGGTGTATAAAGCATTCTAGGGAATGGAGGCTTCATGCACGCTGATCATGCTGCCATGCTTCTAAATGAGTGACACTTGTTTTCTTCCCTGTGGGTATCTGGCTTTTTGGCAGTGCGGCTGTCGGAACTGTTCATCTTTTACTCCAGTCCTAAAATGATGTGTTCTTGCAAAGTGCCTGTGTGTGTGGTGGAGCAGGGAGCAGTGGGAGAGGTGCCTTTTCTCCTTCTTCTTTTACTCTCTCTGTATTTTTTTTTCCCCCCTCTATTACAATCCTGCTTTTTTGATCTTTCTTGCTGCAATATTATGAGAACTGCAATGGATTGCTATGGCAACTGTCCAACCAGGCCTGCATACTAAATAGAGACACCTCCATGAGGGCTCACAGGGAAGGAGATAAAAGTGTATAGGATGCAAACAGAACAAACTCCCAACAGCAGCAGTGGCACCACTTGGATGCTTACACGATGGGATGGGGGAACGTAAAGAATGAAGCCCAGTATTGCTGGCAGCTTCAGGGCCAGAACTTTTTGTCAGACACCAGCAGGATAGAAATATCATACTCTTCTGCTCCCCTCTCCCTCTGCAGCCTTCAGCACAAGCAGATACCTAGCAGACATGTTGGTCTGTAAATATAGGTGGCCTACTCATCTGTAGGGAGTGGCGGGGTGGCTGTGTGAAATCAGGGATGCAAATGTTCAATTATTGCAGCTTGACAGTGATGAATGGGGAAGGAAAGAGCTGCTTCATGGCTGGGTTCCTCCTCTGAGCGCTTCAGTTTGGGTTGGTCTGAGCTGTATCCCTGTCCCTCTGTCAGTGCTTCTGGGGAGAGCTTGGGCAGTAAAGGGGAGCATAACTGAAGAAAAATCCTCTCTGGCCTGGGGCAGGGACAGATAACAATAGGGTAGGTCTTCTCTGTTTAATGAAACAGGGCAGAGATGTCTAAGTAATCTGGCAGAGGAGGCAAGGAGGTGCAGGGCTATGGTTTTTTCCCAGCATGTTTGGCTTTATCTCCCCATTCATCTGTCTGCTGTATTGAGTGCCCCTCCAGTCCCACAGCCACAAGCCCATATGGCAATTGCCCCTCCCCACAACTGGAAGGAGACAGCGTTTTTTTTGCTAGAGGAGAGGGTGAGTGTGTGCTGGGAGGGAGAGGGACGCTGGTGCTGCTGTTAGGACCAGATGGCCCTAAAGGGCCTCCAGCAGCCTGGGGTGGCTCATTGTACACTGCTCTCTGTCTCAGACCTTTTCAGCTCCTTTATGTCAGCTTTATTCCTCCCAGCAAAATGAGCAATATCTGGTGTAACAGGGTCCACTTCAACCTGGCACTGCCATTAGAAACTCAGGGGCACTTTTATCCTGTTGGTCTGTAGGATGAACTGGTGCCACCAGGCCAAGGGACATGGAGACTGTTGGGCCCTGTATTGCTGTAGGGCAGCCTGCAGCCCAGGAAGGTGTGCCAGGTACAGAGTAGTTCAGCAGATGGGCATATCAAGCTCTAATCGCAGGCTGAGGCCTCTTAGAGCTCAACATGCTGTTCTTCCACAGAGCTCCATGAGCCTTTCCCAGCTTGCCTGTGTTTGCTATGTGTTGTAGTGAGAGCAAAGTCCTGCTTGTCTTCCAGGAGGCTGCACTGGTGCACAGAGGGCTTGAGAATTTTGCCCTTCATCCAGAAGGAAAGCCACTGTGTATTAAACCAACACATTTTTACAGGCAGGGCAAAGTGCTTACCAGGCTCCGAGGTGGCTTCTTGAAATCAGGCACATAGACACAAAGCTGATAAAGGACCAAGGCTCCACAGAGCAGAACAGGTGACAGGGAATGCTAGAGAAAGAGGCAGACCTGCTCTTCCATAAAATATAGCTCTTTTTATAAATTAATGAACCCTGCTGAAAGACAGTGTGCAATGAACAAAATGTGCATTTAACGATACTTTCACCCAGTTTTAATGATTCAAATCCCTGCACAGAAAATCAAGCGATGTTGTTCTGGGGCTCCAATTCTGGCAGTGGTTATTTGCAAGTGCTTACCAAACTTGAGAGTTAGCAAAGGGGCTTTACTGTCCCGCAGAGCACTGCTGTGCCAGTGACAGGGCCGGGACATTTATGGTGTGATTCCTCATACAGTGTTCCATACATATCAGCCTCCTTTTACAGTATGCCTTTGCTGCAGACTTAATGGTTTTTCTATTGTCTTAGTACCCTCCTTGCCTTGTTCTAGATAGCCCTGCTGCAAAGCTTGCTTCACCACCAGCCACATTGTGAAGTTCACTGTGGTTTAACATCCCGTAGCTCTCTGTGCTGCGGTAAGATGAACTGCTCTTGAATGCATTTTCCAGTGAGTTTGTCCTGTTGTGTGTAAATGTGTTGGAGAGCTATTGGAACTTGAGCAATTACATGGATTTGAGTTAGCAAAATGAGAATGCCTGTAGTGTTACATGTCCTCCTGGGCCCCATAGCAGCATGTTGCTAGTCATTGTGGGGCTGCTCGTGGCAGACTTACTCTGCGTGTGTAGCAAGGAAATCTCACCCTATAGCTGTGTGCCCATTAACAGACTTTAAATCTGAGATGCTGAGCAAAAGATTTGCAGCACTGATTGTTTGTTCTGCTCCCTGTGGCTAGGGTAGAGCTCACACATTTGCATTGTATCACTATGGCCTCTCTCCTGTCTGTGGTCTGTGCCCCAAATGGTTGTCGCCATGGTACTCCCACCATCATGTAACCAGGTACTCTTTCACATATGAATGAAGATGACACTTCAAAGATTTGCAGAAATGGTTTCTAATGCATCAGTGGAGTGGCATCCAGGTGCTAAAGCAGGCAATGGAGTCAGCCTTTTGTCTGTTTCAGTAGTGGTGTTGGTAATACTAAGATAGCAGGATGCATCTCAAATACTGTGATTGGAAACAACTACATAAACAGAGAATAACTAGAGTTTCTAAATATTTATAAAGTGTGTTGAAGAGGGCAGAGCTATAACAAGTGTTCTGTATTAACCTCACTGCTGCACACAAGCCCCTTTCAGTGTGGTAGTTCTGTAAAAATACTAGATTTGTCTCTGAACCTCTGCAGAGGCTGGGGAATGCTGATCCCAAGGCATGAGTCTGAGGAGCTCTGCAGGAGCCAGGCTTTGAATGCCGACATCACATTCCCATGAAATTCTGCATCCTTCCAGAAATGGGCTTCATCTCTGTGGCCCTTCCACAAAATATTTTCAGTTGATTTTTCTTTGCCAGTTTCAATATGTTGTTGTTCCGTTTGTGGGTCTGTACCAGGCTCCCTGTGGTTGGTAATTAAACATGCTGGAAATTCTTGTGCTTTCATTTTTGACCAAAGACCCTAGGCTGGCTGGCACAAAAGGATAAGGTTTGCTGACTTTGGTGTAGGAGGCCCTGAGTTCAGATTCTCTTCCCTTTCTCAGCACTTTTCTCTTTCTAATGAAAACAATAAAAAGAAGAGATATGTGATCAGAAAGCACTTGACAAGTACAAAAATATTGGAAATGGGATGTTTGCTGCAAAAAAAGGGATGAAGTTAGAACAGATTGAGCCTCTAAATGGGCCAAGTTAAATAAGCAGCAAGTCCTGATAACTTGGCCTTTTTTTTTTTTTTCCTTAATGGTTCATACACCCACATATGGGATCTCAAAAGGGTGAGCCAATGTAACCCTAATTGTATCTTATTTATCTTGGCTGTTTAAACAGCTCACCATGCTGTAACTTGGCCCCTTCCACAGTGATTGCATCTTTATACAGTTGACCTTTTCTTCCCCCTCCATTTTTTCGTATGTGCTACAAGTTTTCATGTCAGATATAATTATCTGAACCCCCGTAGGCTGTAAGGATAAGGTTTCAGCCATTTTTGGCAATGGGGTTCTTTCCCAGGGCTGCAGATGGGTTAGGTGAACCAGATATACTCAGACACGTTTGTTGCAATTTCTCTCTGTTTTTTGGGTTGTGCTTCAAAGGGTGGCCTCTGTGCTTAGGGGTTATTTGCCTTATAAATGATAACTTACATTCTTTTGCCTTTCTGATGAGGGCATTTATCATTTCATTGAAGCCTGGCTTAAACTTACCATGTTCTTGTAGGTTCACTTATAGAACTTGGGATGTGACAGTTGTGTGTGTTTGCTGGTATGTAAGTGCTTGGACTAAGATTGAAAAATAAAATATGAAAAGATGTTTGGGAATCGGAGGCAGCTGTATTGTGTCACCTGCAGTCAGCTCTGTGTAAGGGGCTGCTCTGTAATGGCACCAGCTTTACTTGAGAGATAAGACACTGCCAGGGTGTCAGAGCTGTGTGTGTACCACCACACAGACGGCCTTCTGCGTTCCCCTGCTGCCCCCACCACCACCCAGCCACTCCTGCAGCTGCACCTTAGTCTGATCCATACTGATTACCAGTGGGCTGTAAAGTAGACAGATTGGTGAGCTGGTTAATTAATTCTGGTTTATTATTTTTTTATACTGAGAGACAACAAAGAGCTGTCTGAGGTCAGGCTGCCCTTCTCACTAGGCACTAGAAAAGGACATGGTCAGGATACTTTCTACTTTGGTTTCCATCTCAGTAGACAAGGGTAGGGAAGAAGGACCTATTGTGACCCTGATTTTGTTGCAGAGGGAATGGGGGCAATGGCAAATAAGGGATTTGACCATGTCTATGCAGAGATTCTGGCTGAGCCAGGAAGTAACTTCAGCTTTCTTCAACCCATGTGCAGGGCACCTGTATCACAGGGCATTGTCCTTGGTTCTCTGAAGCTTGTTCTCTTTTAAAATTTCTCATCTTAGTATTTCCATGCTGAGTTACAACATCTCTTCTCCCCCCATCTCTTGTACTCTTAACCCATCTCCCTGGAGTCAGAGCCACAATACCAGTATTTGCTGGAAATGGCATTGTTTTGGAAACAGAACACAAAATGTGTTTCAAGTGACAGCCATGTTCAGCTGCATCACTTGTAAGGGGTGGAAGGGAAGTGTAGTGAGCTCACTGGTTTCTTTGTGTCAGTGAGTTGGTGGGATTTTTTTTCTCCTTTTTGCAGATGCCACTCAGGAGCATCTTCTGACTTCTGTTCAAGCCCCATTCTCTGACTGAGGCATGAGCAGCACATTGAATGCTGCTGAGCCACAGCTGCACAGACTGAAGGCCGTCAGAGCCCATAGTGCTCAGACCCCTCAGGAATTGGCTGCAATATTTTTTTTTTTTTAATTTCATGTTTTTGTCTGTTTGGGAGGTGACCAGTGGCACTTAATGTGGGTCAAGCCTGGCAAACTGATCTCCATGGCAACCCTTAATGAATGCCATTGGCTCAGTGGTTCCATCCCTGCATCTCATTAAATTTCAATGACTTTCATGGGGCTTGGACATGTAATTAATATCAAACACATGGTATTCAGCAGGATAAGGTTTAACAGCAGGCAACGTGTGCAGAAGCAGGAGAGTGATGTGGGGGGGGAATGTTTGGACTCTGTCCCCAAGCACCACAGGAACAGACAGCCCATGAAAAAGAAGCAGAATGCAGAGCCTGGCGGTCACTGCTCACAGCCCAGCAGAGCCGTTGGCTGGCTCTTTAGCCTCATTTGCTGTAGAGGAGATTGGGAAACAGTTCTGTGATCGGGGCTGATGCCGACATGTTAGAGAGCGGTTCTCAGTTGCTTTGTGACCAGTGGCCATCTTGCTGAAGGCAGCATAGTCTTATTGTAGGAAACGGGGTCATATGTGCTGGCTAAAGGAAACTTCTCAAAGGCCAGGGAGACTGGAGGAAGAAGCAGAAGGCAGGATGGCAGCTTCAGTTTCATTTCTTCTATTTATTTTCACTATGTACATGTGCAGCCTCTGTGGCACATCACAAACTCGATATCTTTCCCTCTCACAGCAGTGTCACAGAATAGCTTCCAATGCCCTCAGAAGAAACCACTGTGGACTGGGAAAAATCTTGTGCTTATTGTTAGGGTTGGGTAAATCATAAGACTCTGTTAAAAAGCAAGCAAGAGAAATTCAGGCCAGAGATGAAGCAGTAGGAGCAGCACCCCAATATCAGCACAGAGGCCACCTGAGCTTTGCAGCATCCAGCTGTGTAGTAGGGCCAGAGGACACTCATTCTGTAGGAGAAGGGATGGGTACCAAACTAGAAGGGGGAGTGGTATGGAGTGATTTTTGGTTTTTTGACGAAATGAATTTGAAATTCCTAGGGTTTGCCTACATCTAGTGAAGATCTCTGTCATTTCAGCTGTATTAAAATCTTGCAGCATCTTAACAGATTAATGTTATCAGACATGAAATGAAACAAAAAGGTGGGGAGAATGGAGGAAATAACCTCTGCTAATTACTAATATGCAAAATGAGTAATGAGATGAAGAAATAATGTGCTATCAGATACAATCCTGGGGTTTTAAAATCGTATTATTTCATCTTCGGCTGCATTGCTGCTATTCCCCAGGGAATAATATGCAATTCCCACAAGGATATGAGGGTATAATTCAGTGGCAGCTCTGGTAAAGTTATATTCAGTTTAATGAACATCGGTGGGAAGCTAAGATTGAATTATTGCCTGAGTGCTCTGTCAGGTTGCCTCATGTTGTTATGCAGGATATAAAGAAAATTATTATTGACAATACTAAGGAGATTCATTTTGTCTGAGTGAAGGAGGCAAAGGAGGTGTATTGAATATGTGACGTAGTGGGAGAAGGTTAATCATGACTGTAATGTGGGATGGGGAGATCGATCATGCGTGGATCACAGGGATGGATATTTAATGTGTATGTGACACAGCGGGGGAAGTTTTACTGGCTAGGATGCGTGAAAGGGACAGAGTTGGAGGCAATAACAATGACTTACAGTGTGACTAACAGTGGGGGGAGGATGGTATTCAGAGATCCGTGTACCCACTAGAAGGTGCAGCAGTGGGGGAGAGTGAATGGGATTTCTGGCAGAGTTAGGCTAAATTCAAGGCATCTCTATGCCTGCAAAGAAAACCTAGGCCTCTGCAAGCTTGCCAGTGGTAGTCAGTGATTTATCCAGGTGCTGCTCGTCCTCTCTTGCCGTTAGATGGCAGCATCTTGATGTGCAAAACGTGTTACTGGAGATTCTACAGAGCCCTTTCACTCCGGGAGTTCCAAAGGCATCTCCAGAGGTTTGTGAGTTTGCACTCACATCAGCTATTCACACCAAGAAATACTGTGCCCAGGTTCCCGTTGGGAGCCCAGCGCACAGAGCAGTTACAGCATGGTTACAGCCTCGAGTTGTGCCAGGGAGGTTTAGATTGGTTATTAGGAAAAATTTCTTCACTGAAAGGGTTTGCATTGAAACAGACTGTGCAAGGAAGTGGTTGAGTCACCATCTCTGGAGGTGTTTCAGAGATGTGTGTTTAGATGTGGTGCTTAGGGACATGGTTTAGTGGTAGACTTGGAAGTGCTGGGTTTACAGTTGGACTCTATGATCTTAAAGGTCTTTTCCAACCTAGATGATTCTATGGTGCTGCAAGTCATGTGTGTCAGAAGTGGAACTGAAACTCAGTTTCTGTAGATCCCAAGTTGTCTTTACTTTCTCCATGTGTTACAGCTGGAGACTCCAATCAATTCTTGGGGGGGTTTGCTCACATCTTGCTAGGAGACCAGCTCAGAGCCCAGGAAGGGTGACATTGAGACACAGTGACACATCAGATTAAGGATGATAGAGGTTTGCAGGGTATCCCTGTACTACCCAGACTGCTGAACCATGGAAACTTTTGGTATAAAGCTGGAAGGCAACAAAGAGGATGATGGATAGTTTTCTGAAATGGCCTTGCAGTTGCTCTGGGCTCCATATTCTGCACTGGAATAGGCTTGCTGGACCACAGCTGTGGTTGCATGAGGTAGCATTCTTGTTCAGTTCCCTCTCCAGCAGTGAACAAATGATGCTTAAACTCATGTAATGTATCTCATTTTCTAGTCTTATGTTTCTCCTTCTCTAAATACCTTTATTATTCTATTTCTTCCCCCCCCCCCCTTTTTTTTTTTTTTTTTCAATTTTCCCAACCCACTCTGCAGCTTACAGAAACATGGACAAATTGATCTGGAAGGGAACTGGAAAGAGAATCAGTTATTCTTCTGACTTTAGGTGGGCTCATCTTCTGGGAGATGTCCAAGCCTGTTCTTAGAGCTCTTTAGGAACAGAGCTTCTGTAGCCTCCCAGATGGTCGAGTCCTATTGCTTCATTTTTCCTTACCATAAGAAATGGGTTCTTGGTGTCTTTCATGGACTGTCTTTTGTTCATTTTTACATCCATTTTTATTACTTTAACCCTGGACTTGGAACACAGATTGCCTCCTCCCATTTCCACATCCTTTTCTGTGTTTGAGTACTTTCTGTCATATATCTCCAGAGGGTTTTCTTATTCCTCAAGATTATAAAATGAACAATGTAAATTCCTGTAATTTTTGCTTGTAAAACATTTGTTTAAGCTCCCGTCATTCTCACTACTCTCTTCTGGGCTCATTTGTAAAGGAGGACAGACATCAAGATTTTGGTTAGTTAAGCTACGTTTGCATAAGAATTTAGCTAGCCTCCCTGGCTACTACAGAGAGTAGTAAACTGACAGTCCCATCAGTTCTAGGTATTTTCATGGACAGTCTTGACTTGAAGAAGAAAAGAGAGGTGTAAAAAGTGCAGAGTAATTAGGTGCAAAACTGCGCAGAATTGGCAAAACCAGTTTTTGCTGAAAACAGATTTGAGTATCTTTGAGATCTCCATATCTGTCAAATTTAGTTGACGCTAGCCAGTGAGTTACGCTACATATTGTTTGTTAGTTATATGTTATTATAATAAATATTAATAACTCGTGCAATTATTAATAGGGAGACTTGCACAAACATATACTTACACGTAGACTGGGATTGCATAAGACTTGTTTTCTCAGGAAACTAGCCGATAAGTAATGGATGGTTTGGAATGAAGGATCTGAACATTTTTAAACTTCCAAGAAATGTTTGCTTAAAAATAGACATTAGAAATGATTTTAAAAGAATATAAAATAGCTTTCTTATCTTGCCCATTCCTACGCAGGAAATTAATGATTCATTTTTCAAGATTCCAGGCCACAGAATTCTAATCAAGACCTCATTGCACACACTCAGAAGGTAGAGGTCATTGATTGGAGGGGCTTGTTTGTCCTCAAACTTTGCATATTGAAAAATGTAACCTCCAATTTTGAGGGATGCTTGCATCTGGGGCACTGGACAAGGCCAGTCTTCAGTATGGAATAGAGTCGGTGTCTATTAGAAGGAAATTAATGTATTGAAATCTATTGCAAACTATTATAAGCAAAGCCGCTGGTGGTCTTGTTTCAGCAAATTCCATTAGCTTGCAAAATAGAAGGAGATCTGTCCAAAAATCCTTTTCACATTTTTTTCTTGCTATCCACAAGCAACTTCAAAAGCAGATTAAATTCAGTCTCCTTGGACCTGTCCACCACATTTCACTTTCATATTTTCTTGGAAAAAAATCTTACAACAAAATATGGAGATGATTGTTTCATTTTCTCAAGCTGTCACTCACAGCGTTTGATCTGCCTGTTCAAAGTGCAGTCAGTTGCAGTCAGCATGTTTCCATTAGAGACGGAAGGAGAGCGTGGTCTAGACCATCTAGAACTTCTCCATTGGGTAGGATTCAGGGCAACATGGAACATTTTATTGGTTTCCTTCTGCTGCAGTGAGAAGAGTGATAGGCACTGAAATAAATAAATAGATGGAAACAAATTCTCTGATAGCCAACCCAGAAGATATTCTCATAAATCATCAAATACTTTGAGTTAGAGGAAACCACTGAAGGTCATGTTCTCCAGTATTCTGCTCAAATTCCACATCAAGCATATTTGAATTTTTATATGCTACACCTCAGTGTGCACTGAAGTGCAGTTCTGCTTAGAACATCTTATGTTCTTGATATTTTTATTGCATATAGTAAGAGATAGTTCTTACATGCAAAATTTCAATCTACATTCAGAATCATAATTGCAGAAAACGGCTGTACTAAAATGGAGCTGTAGTTGAGACTCTGTATCAGTCACTTAATAGTAAAACATTGCAATATGTATCATTCCAGAAGTGTGCATTACTTACTCAGGGAACTCAGTATAGAAATAAAACTTTAAAGGAATCCAAATAAAGGAAGGAATGGAAAATCATCAAAAAACACCTAATGCTGCCTCGTAGAGATACAGATTTTTTGTTATCATAGAGATGTCACGGGGCTTGTGGTCTAAATTGAACAGATATTAAGGCACGGCAGATTTTACTCAATAGATTATTTTTTTATTTTTAACTAGTATCATTTGGAACACGCTGATGATAGAGATAGGTGTCGCATTTCTCAATGCACCTCAATCTTCATTTTTCTTCATGAGCCAAATAGTAAAATATATTTGTAAGTTCACCAGTAACTCATATTGTAAAATCAGAATTCAACTTTTTTTTTTCTTTTTTTTTTTTCTTTTTTTTTTTTTCTGAGAAGATAACAGACTTGTTCTTATGAAACAAAGATATTTGGGTTTTAGGAAAGTCCATTTAACAACACCTCTGCTCTGAACTTGTGTACCTAGCACACGAATGGGATGGATATGGGTTGATGTATGGAGAAAAAACCAAAGACTGCCATGAGATATGTTGTTTTGTAAGTGTCATAGACCTGATGAGAACTGTCAATACCTTACTCATAATTGAGACTAGGCACAGAGTGATCACAGTTAGATTTTATTTTTTTTAATGGTACAATATGTGAGTCACAAGCAGGACAAGCCCCTAGTGTTCAGAGACTGGATTGTCTCATGTGAAACTTTTTCTTACCTCATCCCTGTCTCCAACTAGAGTCTTGCAGATCTGTTTATATCCTGTCAAAGTCAATAGGAAGGTTGTTCCTGAAAGTGGACTTCTGCTTTTTCCTTGTTTTAGGGGGTGGGGAAAGGAGGAGGTCTGCAGAGGTGCTACTTCCAAGCTTTCTGGCAGAGAAAACAGTTGCTGCATCACACTAGATACCATTCTGAGTGCTGCAATGGAAAGGCGCTTGCTGAAATTTGTGGCTACCTGCTGGAGGCCAAATAAATTATACTGAAGACATAAATTGGAAATGTGACAACTGCATTCCCTGACAGAAGGTTACTGTAGTTAACTGTGCAGAAGCAGAGGGCTTGGGAACTGAAAAAGGGGAACAATAATGGGAAGATGCAACCTGTAAAGGACCATTACCCTTCCTTCTAGCCTCAAGTCAGCACTGAGACTAAGTCTCCCATGGTTGCTGCAGGATGTTTGTTCTTTGGCCACATTACCATGTTGTTGTGCCTAGCACAGAAGGCACTTTCTGACGGAGGATGCGGCACTTGTTCCTCACTTTCCCAGACCATCAATGGAGGTAAACTCTGTATCTGAAACCCACCTGTCCTAGATCTCCTGCTTGGCATCCAGGCCATTTTGTTGGGAGAGGGATGTACTCATTTTGGCCTGTTAGAGAATCAAGCAGGTTAGCACATCTTCGTCTTAGGTACTGAAGGATGGAAGGAACCCGGTGCTGTGAAGTTGAGGGAGGAGACTTCCTTCAGCCAGAGCCCTCTGAGCACTAGTGCATGAGACTATCAGTGGTACCATCTGACCCAAGCTTGCAGCAGGGAGGCTGTGTAGACCCCCAAGTCTCTGCTATTGCCTTGAGCGTGGCAGTTCCCTTGTTTCTCTTTCAGGGACCTGAAATTGCTAAGGGCCTGGCCTGGATGGGGAGCTGTGGTCATTGAAACAATTTGGGAGGTCTGTTTCCCAGCTTCTGCTTACAGCTACCTGCCAGAGACTCCAGCTGAGCTGCTGGTAGCATGGAATGAAAAGCTGGGAGCCCAAGGTTTCTCAAGGCTCCTGCCCAGTAACTGTTCTGGTAAATGGAGCCTTATCACTGAAATAGAGTTCCAGCCTTGTGTCTGGAAAGATGGCAAGGCCCTTTTGCTATGTGCAGATCTTCCTTTCTCATATTATCCAGTCAGCATGTTTGGGGCTCTACACATTAAATAGATTTATGTGTTTAATAATTATTAGTTTCAAAGATTTACAATGTCCTGCTGCTGTTTCTGTGACTCTGCCTCCCCAGGGGCTAAGAAAGTGAAAATCCTTCATCAAGGGAAAGGGAAAAATTACAAACTTTAAATCTTCTATTATTTGGAAAATAGTTTCTGTAGAGAAAAGCACACATTTTCTGAATGCTATTGTGCTAGGTGAGTGCATGCATGTGTTGTGGAGTTGCACATTACACACATGTTTAGGGAACATGTAAAGGTCTGGATGTGTTTATCTTCTCCCTCTTTGATTTAAGAGACATTTAAACAAGTTAGAGGGCATAACCAGAGGAAGCTTCACAGCTGTTCTGACGCTGTTTTGTTGTGCAGTGGCAATTTCATAGATAGAAGTAGGTCTTGTTTATCAAGAAAAAAAGGCATGGGATTTACCAGTAAGAAGATACAGCTACTTCTAATAAAGCCTCGCTATTTTGTCATCTTTGAAGCTGCCTCTTGGTCTGTGCTCATATCATCTCCAAAGCTATGGGGCAAGTCCCATTTAGTCTCCTTCTCATGTAGAGTGATTATAGTCACTCTAAAAGCAAAAGGGAACAGAAAGAATTTGAGAACTGAAATGCTTGTACATGAAGCTTATTAAGATATTCCTATCTGGATTTGGTGTAAACCAATGCAGGTAATAATGCTAGAGATAAGAGGGTTTTGGAATGCAACGTGAAAAAATTTAATTTAAATTACCACTTTTTAAATAAGAGTTAGATTCGGAAAGGAAAAGAAAACCATTTTGGGTGACATTTATAATAGCGAAAGCATTAATGAATTTTGTGCTAATCATGGTTACCTACAAAAATTAGAGGTTGCACAATAGAACTTAAGGAGAAATAGCATGAAACTAGGAAGTGTGTGAACTTCTGGGAAGAGAAGGTTTTCCCTAAACCTATATTGTGAATAATGAGAATTATACAGCATAGAATTATGTTCCAAAGTTTCCTGAGGCCTTGGCATTTCCAGGGTCCCAGAAGGATGAGAGATGTTTAGGAAGCACCAAAGTTCCTGCCATAAAACAAGTCCCAAAATCACAGGAATAATGAGGTAAGCATAAGGGCATATCTCCCTTCTGATAACGGGAGGTTCTTGTTATGCAGAACACAAAAAAAGTGCTCTTTAATTTTGAAACATAAGCAAGTGCTGAGGACAAGAACTGCGTAGTGAAATGACAGAGCTTGGAGAGGCAAGCAAGCTTTATGTGCTTTGAACGTTGAACTCTGGGCACCTACTTAGTCCTGCTCCACAGCCCTCATCAACTTGCAAGAAGTCTCTGTCATCTTCCCACCCCAGAGCAGTTCCAGTAGTCTTGGTAGGAAGAACTGAGCTGTCTGACCTGGTTCGCACACCTAGGCACTCAGCCTACAGTCTTCCTACCAGGCTTATACTGATATTAAGGGGTCTGTGGAGCAGAAGTTTACCTTGAAATTTGGCAGCACAGAGAACTAGGTAATATTTGAGCAAAGTTGTGAAGTTCGCCAAAGTGCCCTCGGGGCCTTATCAAATTGCACTTTTGAAGGACTAAGATGAATTTTTTTGCTTGTGATTTAATTTGAAGAAATCCTATAGAAAAAATCCCTTTCTAATTGGCCTTGCAACTTTAGGTTGCTAATTCAGATATGATCAGCATGGTCAAGACAGACTTCCAGTCATGTTCTTGACTTCCAGTTCATGGGCAGCTGTCTGGAGGAGCAGATAACAAACAGCCTGTAAAACAGACCCTTTATATTCAGGGGATCAAATACAGCATGCTTAAAGAGCATGAGTGTCACTAACATAGCATCTCCTCCACCTTTTACCACATCAGCAGCAGCTTCTGATCTGGTGTGAACAAGTGCAGGGAGCGGCCAGTGACTGGTCTCTATCTGGCAACTACAAGGGATGGACTGGACCACCCTGAGTACCAGCAGGCAAATAAATTAAATCCCTTCTCCTGGTGGAGATGAAAAAAATCCCTTCATGGACACACTACAATCTTATGAGTTCACTGTTGAGGAGGGTGTTCAGCAGGCTGTGTACAAAGGTTTCATGTGGTGCAAGTAGTTTGTAGGGTTCAAGGCTTTTTATGCTCTGGTTATAGAAGAAAGCTGCTCTTGTGTCTGATGAAGAATCCGGATGGCTGTTTCTGAGTTTGGACTAAACTGTAATCTGACTTCAGGCTGTTTGCTGCTTCTGCTGCAGTTGTAGCTACGGGGTTTTGCACTCAGTTAACCAACTCAAAGCAAGTTGGTGCTATTGTACTTCTAGTACCTGACCCATTCTGTCTGTAGAGTGACAAACTTTCCCACACTACAAGCCTCTTGTGACTGTAGGGGTATGCAGGCGTGGAAAGCTCCTTTTTCTCTTTCACCAGCGTTTGCAAGTGTCAGTGCCCTGTTCCCATGTGAACTGAACCCCTTCTTGCATGTGTTATATTTTAACACCTTTAAGAAGTAAAACATCACACTGTAGCAGGGTGCTCTGGCTTGAAATGGCCATTTGCTAAAGCTCTGTTGGCAATCTGAAGAACAAGAGCGAGTAAAGGACAAATGGAGAAGAGAGGGTTTTTAGAAGAGAGGGTTTTCCCTTAATGGGAGGGGTGGTATGTGTGTGTGCGGTGCAGTGAAGATGGATGTGTGCACAGACATTCTTGAAGGTCTTCATTGTGTCTGCTTCAATATTTGTATTTGTTATGGTGGAGCTAATTTTTTTTTTTTTTTCTCCTGCTGCATTTAGCTTGCTGCAGCCAGAATATTGCAGTCAGTCTCCCTGCCCTGGCTCCCAAATGAGTAGTGGGACAGACTGATTTTGATTTCCAGAAGCCCCCTGTTCCTCAGAATGCTGGGAACAGAGGAGAGGAGATGCTTCTCAGCACAGTATTACTTAGGAAAAGTAGATTTTTTTTAAAGTCAGCTCCTCCTCTTGTATTTTCATACTCTATTTGATTGTAGTCAGAGGTGCTATATCTGTGCCAGGCACTCAGTTCCTTGGTAATCCAAGGGTGATTTAGATCAGCCCCTCTCACTGACAGTCTCCCAAGTGCCTGTCTTCTCATACTTTTAAACAGAAGGCAGGAATCTGTTTTCTTCAGATGTGGCTGGAAGATGATAAGGATTGTCTGTAGCTCTGGCTCAGCTTTGTGTGATGTGTACAGGACCTGATCTCAATATGACCTGTATGGAAAACTTGGCTATTAAATCAGTGGGATTGTTCTGAGTTACTTCATTACTTAAATCCACCTCTGGCAAACGCTGAAGACTTATAGTTGTCTTTTCAGCATATTATTACTGCGTTTGCAACACACTTGTAATAGGACTTCTATTTTATTGTCATCCTTCTATAGTGAGTAATATACTTGATCTACTTTTAAGGTAACAAAAACCTGTGATTTAATGTTTTAATAGGTTCGGTTAAAATGGGAGAGTTGCATTATAGGCATTAAGTCAAGATATGCTTAAAAGCATGTGGCTTCTTTTTGCAGGTGAAATGTAGCTTCATTCTTTGAGTCCCAAATAGGAACACCTAAGGTATATAAGGGTAAACAGTAACATCTCCTTGTAAGAGGGGAGCTCTGTAGTATGTTTTTCAGCAGGCTGTGCTGACTTGAGAACAAGAGAAGTGCTGTTTATGCAGAAAGTTCATTCATAGAAATGTAAAAGCACAGTGAATGCAGGAACAGTGATAAACTGTGCCACTTAGGTGCTGCTGAATAAGTTTCTGCATCTTCAGCCTGTATGAGAATGTGGGATCTCTGGCACTTGCCATTTACAGCACCGTCTTGTATGGTGATCTGGTGACTCCATGCTGGAAAAGAGCACTCAGAAGATGAAAAAGGTCTTTCTCGACTTTTTTCTACCTTTCTTTGATAGCTTTTCATAGAAAAATGTAGCTATACCTGAAGAGGATTAGCCTGCTATGTATCCGTGTGGGTTATTATTCTATCACTCTAGACAGAGAATTGCATGCCAGCAGTTTACTGAATTCTTCTGTTGAGTTGTGACAATGTTAAAAAGTAGGTCATTTGAATGCATTGCTGATAACAGTAATGGATTCACACATCAGCTGGCTGCTGCATACACATGTAACCCCTGCCCAATGTCACCTCCAGAGTGGTTCACTCCCACTCAGTGGAATGTGCCATTTTGCTAATGCACATATGCATACTTTGCATTTCAAACTAAGGAGAGCTGAGAGCTCAGAAAATGCTAGTAACAGCTATTCCCTACAAAATAATCATCAGACCTGTGCTCTGTCACCAGCTGTTTGGGAAGGCTGCGTGGCTGGCATGTATGAAGTGATAGCAGGATTAGAACTTGCTTAAGAAGTTATGTGTTTCAGAGAAGCTGTTTAAAACATATCAATAATATAAAAACCCCTCTTGCTGTCTTTCTGGAATACACCATATCAGAGTTTGCCCATTCAAAAATGAATGTGGACTGTTCTGTCTCTGCAGTGTACTTTGGAGCATCCTTTCTCCTTCCCCAGCTGTGCTGCAGTGTGCACTGGTGCAATGAGGTGTGTGGTTGACGCGGACCCAGCTCTGTGGTCAGTGTGGGCTGAAGAGACTGGGGTGCTCAGTGCCTTGGAGGTGCAGACTCTGTAATCAACATCTCTGCATCACTTTGCATGAATAGTTGTTTTCCCTACTTTCAGGATAGCTTGAAACTAAATTCTGAAGGTTCAAATCTTAAATACCATACGTATTTCCTTCTGCTGTCCCCCAAACAGCGTAAAACAATGGCAAGAACCAAAAGCAGCCAGGAGCTGTGGATTGCATTTGCCATGTCCTGCTGTAGCTGTAGTTGAGCCACAGGAAGCAGCAATAAGCTTCTGCTCTCCGAAGGCCAGCTCCTCAACAAGCAGCATTGAGTTAGGGAGCAACTGCAAATGTAGTTATGCTGGCAGATGAGAAAGGCAGTGGCAGAGTTTGGGCTAATGAACTAGCATCCTCATTTGGCCATGGCATGCAGAACAAGAGGTGTGACCAGAGACTAACAGAGACATGTCTAGCTACTGTGGAGCAGGCTTTAGATAACATGGAGAGAATAGTTCATTTGTGAAGCAAAATCCATAACCCGTGTTAGATCTCAGCTAAAGAGACCCTGATAATTTTGTGCTTGCTATCCCAAATGAAATTCACAATGGAAACACTACAGAAATCATTTACTTTTAAACTGGAAGAAGCAAAACAAAGCAAAAGCAAGTCTAAGCTCTCGTTAGAACCCACTTGTTCATAATAAAAAAAAAAGTACAGGGTAGGGGTAGGTATATTTTGAAGTGCAAGTTAAAGCTCAAGATGTGAGCTGAAACACTTGCCAAAATGCGGCACAAACCAGCAAGTTAACTGTTTGCTAATCTACTGTGCCATGAAAGGAAGAGGGCATTACTCACACTGTAGAGCGTGTCTTTCAGTAGCAGTGCTGGGCAGTACAAAATCTTGCTTGGTAGGTAAAAGTATCTGATTAAGGTCACACACAGCCATTGCCTTTCTCCCTTGTTCTGCTACAATCAAGAATTGTGTATGTCTCTTAGGTACTTAAAAATATTTTATTGTTGGATTTGCTTTTCTTGTATAAAGATTCAGGAATTGCTGATGAGTCAAAAACCTGCAGCTTTATAGAGAATGCATCTGAAGAGTCAGCAGTGATATGGTACCGCAGGCTGTTTCTGTGCATGCCTGTAGTAGGAGGTTAGCTTTTCCAGCACAACACAGTGAGTTGATGGAAAGCTGAGTGTGATGTAGGCTTGGCTAATTGGAGCACTCCTGGGAGGATGTGAATTGCACGGTTTCCATAATGAGTAGAGAGAAAAGATAGTTTACATCCCCTAATGTAGCAGCGTCAGAACAAGATTAATAGCAGAACCACAGCAGCAGTGTCTATCAGACACTTCATTATTAAAGGGACTGAGTTTCGCTAATGGTATTTTGCTGGGGCTGGGTGCTGTGAGTCAGTAGGCAAAATCCTGTCCCTGGGTCTTCCCTAACTTTCTTATCACCAAAGCCCAAGCTTATAATGGATACATGAACACAGAGATTTTTCTGTTATGAGATGCAATTAAATTGTGGTTCAGCTTACAGACTACACTGGAAGTGGAGACATCTGAATGCACAATTGTCTGTGGATCTTTTTATTCTGCTGCTGCTGCTTTATACGAGGTCATCCCAGGCACGTTAATGAAGAGTCATTAATTTGAGGTTAGGGAGATGGACTGGATTTGTGTAAATGCACCATTTTCCTTCGTCTTTTGAGCACACTGTACACCCTGACCAGGTGCTCAGTGGTACTAAGCTGTATCTCAGTCTAGAGAATGCTTGTGCCTACAACTCAGGCAAATTTGGAAGAGAGTCACCTTTGTTGGCAATTATTGCCCTGGAATGGGATGGCAAGGGAGTGTTACAAATCAGTATGCACACACCAGACTTGACTGGGAGGCTTTTGCTCTGAGAAGTGGTGTAGAGTTAGAAACCAAAAGAAGTTATTTTGCCATCCTTTCAAATATTTATTGGAATTCCTATGATGTGTATAGAAACAGTGGTGGTGTTTACAACCAAAGAGGGAAAAGACCTTTCAGTCCCCACTGCTATGTGTAAAAAGTATACATTTTTGCTGCTGTTTTGGGCAAATCACAATCAGCAATTTCTTATGATCTGTGCTGGCTAAAAGGCTGTGCATTTTTCAGATACCCTGTTTGTGGAAGGTGCCTTTTTCACACAGAGTACTTGGGTTAACACTAGGTAAGTGTCTCCCAGTGCGTGACATGTAAAACATAGTCTTATATTGGTGAAATGAAAATTTTAGTGCAAATTTAGCTCAGTTTTGTGTGTAAATCTGTATCCCCTTCCTGGACAGACTTGTGTGTCTGTTGGCACATGCACCCTTGGCTTTTGCAAAACATGGCACCGACTGCCCAGGTTCAAGACTCTGTTGCCAGAGCAACTCTACCATTTCCAGTGTTTGATATGGTGATATAGCTCTGATAAATTTGGAGGCCCTATTTTGCTCTATCCTGTTGTAGAAGCTTGACATGCTCCAGTCTTGGCTTGGAATGAAGCAGAAGGTGAATGTAAAGTGCAGTAACTACTTCTGAACAAATCCCTTGAAATACTTGGTCATTACTCAGAGAGAGTGCATTGGCAGTTCTATGTTCTGTCCCCTAACTGAGGGGAAACTTTTGAAGCCGAAATTACAAAAATCCCTGAGTCTTCCATAAACAATATGTACACAGTTGTCTGAAGACTTTTTTTTTTTTCCTGCAGTTACCTCAATTACACACCTAGGGAACAAAGAAACTGAGAGTCTGGAGGTGTTCTGGGTGTACAACCTCTTTCCTCATGTCAGTCCATGTGCATATCCAAAGATGGTCACTTAACCACCTACCTGGCCTGCTCTTTTGAGTTCATTTCTTACTGTGATTTCCCAGGTCATCTTAGAGTGCTTGTAAACGGAGCATGTTTCCTTTTCTCCCCCCCCCCCTTTTTTTTTTTAATGGAGTTAACCACAAGTCAATATTTGCATCATTCGAGCTCAATTAAAAGCACACACAAAAAAGTTCATGAATAGTCTGCTTCTAATGAAGAAGCATATTTTCATAACAGCGGATGTTCAAAGATACTTTTAACAACAGGACTGAAGGATTTATGGTGTAAGTATTTTAGTCATTAGAAAATTAGTATTGTTTCTTTGGAGAAAATAAACAGGCTTTGGGCTCTTCCTAAGAGCAGTATGAACTCAGCGGCTGGCAGCTAGTTAGCCCCCCTGCAGTATGAATTAATGATAAAACTGCTTTCGTTCAGAAGGGAATTTTATTGGGCAGGATGCCGGGTACCAACACAATGAGGTCTCCAGGCGCCCCTCCCTCTAGGGGTCTTCAATTACACTTCATAATGAGCACTGTTTCATTAGTGAGGAAAGCAAAAGTCGGCACTAATTAAAATTAAATTAGGACACACTCAAGTTGTGTCACACAGTGTGCTGAGATATTAATAAAAAAGAAGCTGCCTTGAACAAGCATGGACCAAAGGGTCAAGTGATAACAATTAAAATATTGGATGTGATGTCAATACTGAATTTTTAACACTCCAATTTTGGCTTTTTATATGGAAAGATGATGTCTGTACTGGTTTCTGTAAGTTGGAAGAGGCATTGCATCTACATCTGTCAACATAATGTCTGACAGAACACTTTCCTGAAGCTTGCACACTTGCCAGACTATTTCACAAGAACACATGCATGTGCACATGTGCCTGCAATCTGGTGTCCATGCATGCTGTTGAGCTGATGTGTGAAAATAAGATGTTCATGTCACGTGAAAACCCTGCATAAACTCCTGCTGACATGCAAAAGGTGTCTTGCTTGAGCACCGGTGCAGCAAAACTGCATCTGCACTGTTACATATGTTTACCATGAGATGAGCATGTATTTTTTTCTATGTATATATTTCACATGAAGGCAGTATCTTCTAAGAATAACTGAGTTCCAGTCCCAGCTCTTGGCTCCCTTCCTGGGAGCATTAATACTTCATTTACCTTAATACTTGTGCAACGCTCTTGACAGTGAGTCTCGGACATTTTGTAGATGAGCTGCCCTTATTCTTAGAGCATTGCTGAGCTTCCTCGCTGGTTCACTTTTAAAATTTTCCAGATTTTACTATTTTGCCATGCTCTGCCTTGGGTGCCTTTTGCTGTTGCTTCTTGTCACCGTGGTGCTGTGCAACACAGTGCCAGGAGTGCAACGCAGGCACCCACACTGATCTTGCTCAGAGCCAGCACAGTTACCCCAGCTCCAGTTCCCCAGCTGCAGCAGTCTAAGCTTGTAGCTGATTGTTCAGGCTAGTCATTGTAAGCTTTTCTGAGGAAAACTTACTGCCCAATTTAACTGTGGTGTTTAATAAAGTTGATTCCAAAGGCATTTGCCAAAATATTAAAATATATTTGGCCTTCAAAAGGGATTAAATAGACATAATGTTCAGCGAGGCAAATTACAGTGAACATCTGTACGTTTTCTGTTTAAATATACACACGTGGAGCTGGCTCAGCTGCTGAATGGATATGGAATATTCAGCACATACAGATTGTAATCTGGAAAAGAAGTTGTTCTTCTCAGTAAATATATTCTTGCACATTAGAATAATTGTGGCCGAGGCACTTCTTGCAGTGTGCATCTGTTTGCCTGTGTAATAATTATTTTAATGCAGTAGATTGTGCATGAGACTTGGGTGGAAAAATGAACAGAAATAGCATCCTGGTGTTACATAAGAATCCTTGGATGTTCAGGCACCTGACCACCAGCTCACACAGATGCCCACATCTGTATAAATGTATTTCAGACAATGGAGCAAGCCTCATCACTGGAACATCCTTTTTTTTTGTGCATAAATTCTCTTTCCTAAGTGTTAAGACAATTGGTTACTTTAAGCTTGCTGCTTGCTTAAATACCTGCTGTCCTTTCTGGGTGTTTCCTATTGTGGCAACTACAAAGCAAGATCTCCATCCTGTGAGAGATCCTTTTTATCTGAGGTAAAACTAGCAAATATTTAAAGACCAGCACTGAAAGCTGACTGCTTACATTTCCGTAGTATGTATTTACAAGACAGATCATGAAGCCTGTAAATATGTGTTTATAACAAAAACATCCCTAATGTGTAACTGAATGTTCTGCCATAACCATTCCACATGGGCTGTTACTGGCTGTAAGGGCAATAACCTGAGTTGCAACAATTTTATGCTGTCTGGCTTAACAAAGCCCCTGACTTCAGTAGGTCATTTTTTTATGATTCTGTAAATGCTCTAACTTTTTATTACTGTCAAAGCATGCATTTGTGAATCTTGTGGAGGTTTTGTTTCTTTTCTGGTTGTATTTGATTACAATGACATACATTTATACTGTGCTTTCCATTCAAGAGATATAGCTTAGATAAAATGTGTGTGACTTCACCTCTGACACAGAAGTTGCTCAGAAGTGGAGCACAGCATCTGCTAAATACTGCACACAGACCAGTTTAAAGAGTTTTAAGACATGCTTGAAGTCCCATGTCCTGGACAGAAAATTTGAGGTAATGATCCAGAGTTGTTGAAAGTGAGTGTTAGATCTGCTAAGCAGAGGTTGATCACCTAGGGGGAGATGCAAAAGGAAAAGGAATCAAACATCACCAGAAAGCATTCCTTGTCACCTTAGCTTTCCTAGATGCTCTCACTCATATGAAACCTAATTGTGATTATCTTTGAGGCAGGACAGTCTGGGGCTAATGGTTTTGATCAGCACTTCAAGCTCTTTATTTAGCTTACTTGTACATGTTTAGAGTCAAGTACCATGCTAGTGCTACTCTGCTGAGTCCCAGCCTGCAGAGAATCAGAAGGAAAATGAAACTAGTTAGCAATAAGAAGCCACAGAGACCTCAATGTGGTTGGTTCCCTTAAAGAAACTGAATTTGAAAGGTCTCTGGCTTCCACATCCCAAAATCTGTGGCGAGACCAGGCTGGTATTGGGAATATCAAGAGATACCCCCTGGAGAGAAGCCCCTCAGTCCCAGGCAGATCTGTCCCATGAAGATGGCAGCATGTGACTCAGACCAGCTGCTCACATTATGTCCGGAGTGCAGTGGATGGCTGAGATGTCAGCCTCTAGAGCCAACAGTCTGGCATTAAAGCTATAAAAAAGAGGGGGGAAAAAAGAAAGAGAGAACTCCTCCCAAATACATTTCCAGTCAGCGTTAGTCCTTGTCCTTTTAATCTGCACTCAGGAAAGGTCCAAGCAGGCTCACTGTGGACGAGTAAGCAGGCAGCACACCAACATGCACACACAGCATTATTATACCAGCATGCCTTGTACAGGCGTTTTCTTGCTAGTTCCCCTTGCCTTTTGCTTAACTTGATGCAGAATGCAAAGGAACACGCTTCAGTGTTTGCTTACATTGAAATCACTGGATGATACACATCTTTGCTCTGTTACCTAAGACTTCCTGGTGCAATTCAGGAGCAGAGACATTTCTTATTGTTGTATAGGGTACTTGCTTTTGCCTGCTGCAGCCCTTTCTTAATGGTGAATGGAGAGTGAGTGTGTGCGAGTGTGAGCAAGCTTTACAAATCCCCTTATACACACCCCTTTGGCAACCTCTTTTATGAAATTTTTATTACTGTGTTCAGCAATGTGCATGTCCTCAGGAATAACAAACAGCACAGAGAGAATATATAGCCCCTGAAATGGTCCAGGGGCTTGAGAAGGGAGGTGAACAATGCTACTTTAAATATTGCAGGATGGTTTACAACCCTGAGGGAGGAGGTGTGGGGGAGGAGAGGGGAAGAGCAGATGGGCATATTGTCCATTTAAGGTGGTCTGGCACAATTATTGGTCAGCAACAATGTGATTTATATTTGGAGGCTCCCTCCAGCCCCTGTTTTTCTTCTGACATTTATAGATATATGTCTGTCTCTGAAAATGTTACCTTGAATTTCAGGGGATTCCTCAGTTAAGCTGTCATAGTGAGGAGGACAGAACCTTTTGGTGATCATTTTCTTTAGAGGACATGGATGGTTGACATGCCCTGTGCTAGAGGACTGACATGGCAGATAATGCTGCCTGTCTTAGCCAGTCTCAAATCACATGGAGGTGTGTGCCTGTCACAGGTATCTGCTGAGGTCAAAACCTTTGGTGGGACTTGGAAAACATTCAGAACCATCAGTGGCCATTATCCTAGACACCAGACTGGCTCTGGGCTGTGCAACATGGGGAACGTAAAAACTCTTATATGGGGTTTTTGGCTCCAGAACTTTAGAACTGCATAAGATCCTTGCATTGCTTGAAGGCCTCAGTGTTAGAGTAATCCTTAACAAAGAGCTTCATACTACAGGGTTCTTGGTATGTGCAGTTTCCACACTGGTCAGTGGGAGTTGAGGGTGCTCTTGCATCAGGATTGGAGCTGGGGATGTTATGCAGATTCTGTCAGCCTCTGCTTTGAAAGAAATCACCCAACTGTGCCATTTGTATATCCCCAGATCAGATCTGTGTGTTCCTTGCTTCTTTTTGAATACAGGAGCTCTAAGGCTGTTGGGCACAGAGCCCTTCATTTCCTTGTGAGAAAAGGGGCCTGTTATCTACAGCAATATAGGTATCTATTATAATTAAGGCCTGGTTTATCTGCTAGTTAATTTTTGCTGAATATGATGGTATTTATGTTTGCCAATTGTCCTCCCCAGGTGACCCATTAAATCACATTAATCCCTCCACTCCAGTCTGTTCTTCTATGAAAACCCATGTCTTCCTGTAGCATGCTTCTCATAATCAGCCCATATGCCCACACTCCCATCTGAGGTGGAGGACGTTTAGCCTGGTGGTCAGCAAATGGAGTTTATAGACGAGCAACAGGTCTTCTTGGCTGCAGTTTTCACTCGCTGTGAAAATCCCCAAGAAGCCTCTGACTTTTTGCCTCAGTTTCCCTATCTCCAAAATTGCTTATTACATTGCAATGTTTAATGCAGTAAGGACGTTGAGGAAGCTGATATATAAAGGCTAAGGAAGAGCATTTATACTCACAAAAACCTTTGACATTGATAGCAAAATTAGCCTCATTCCCCTGTTTTCCTACCAGCAGTGGTATTGGACTCCTTTAGGAACTGAAACTGTCAGTGTAAGAGTACTTGCTTATCTGTTTGTAGCAGGATTATTCTGTTAATTGTCACAGCAGCATGGTGCAGTATCATCTAAGAGCATTAGAGGTGTTTTCTTAACTTCAGGATCTTCAGATGCGTGTCTCTGTATGGAGAGACAGGCAATGATCCCTTAGTATCATATGTGGAAGGACCATTATTTGTATTTTCTTAAGTGCAAGATGATAATATGCTATGAAGTATTCAGCTCTTTGTGATGCTACAACAATATGAAAGGAATATTGTGCTGAACAGAGACTGTGAAATCTTTGGGGCAGGAACCATCGCTTTTTATAATATGTGCACTGTGTCTAGTATGATAAGCAGTGTGTCCCTTAGATTATTAAGCATTCCATCATAAAAATGTCATTATTATCACCATAGACTTGCCTATGTGATGAGATTTTAAAAAGAACAATCTGGTATTTTAGGGATATGCATACAAAATATTCAACAGTTGGTTGTCTGCTGCTTGAAAACCCATTTCATCCTTATGTGTTGACTTCAGCTGTTCTGGGGTCCTGAGGCCTTTGACAGGAAAGGCTGCATGACAACCTTACTCAGTTTTCTGATGTCTGGAGCACACAGACACAGTTAATCCAATGGAGTTTAAGGATACAGCCAGGCATGTACACTATCCAGCCACTAGAGTAGTCAAAATGGGTGTGAACCAACAGGAGGCTGGAAAACCGCCTGACACACTTGGCAAGTGATGTAATGCTCCATTCTCAGGAGGAAATTCTTTATTGAACCCCTCTAGCAATGAACTTTTGGCCTGAAGCTGGAGTTTAGATTGCACAAGCTCAATATATCTGTAATTATAAATACCAGAGACACACCAAGCCCACCCCCCCACCCCAAGTAGGACCTGTTTCAGAAAAAGGAGCAAAGATCTAGGCAATGAACCCACTGCAGGGAGCCAGATGCTCTGAAGGAGAGCAGACTCTGCTAAGGGTGTGGGCCCTGCAGGAGATGGCTCCTACCCAAGAAAGTGTCATCGGTCATCCTGGGCATTGTGGCAGCCAATCAAGTCAGCAAAGCATCAAACCTACAGCCTCCTCCTCAGGTCTTGCTGCTTTGAATTGGCTGCTTGTCAAACGTGTGGTAATTTTGCTTTTACCTGAAGTCATTGCCTAATTTAGTTTGTTTGCAGTTTTGCCATTTAGGTGCCAGAGCTGGATGGGAAGCCCACGGCTATTCTCTGATGTGGGAGATAGTATCAGGCAGAGGGGGAGAATCTCAGCTTTCATAAAACATCAGTCTCTAATCTTTTTTTGTAATATTTTTTTTTTTCTTTTTCTTTTTTTTTGGGGGGGGTGGGGGGGGACAGTTGTTATGTAATGCAGAGATACCAGAATCACCAGAACCTGCAGCAGCTTGAAGCTCAGCATTAGTAGACCTACTCTGCTCCTCTCATGCCAGCAGAAGGATGCAGAGTTTGTGGTCCACTGACACTTCCACACCTGTAATATACAGTGCTTTGAGCAGCAGCAGAAAGCAATGGGAGGGTCACTCAGGCATGAATGCTTACTAGGTGATTTCAGGACAATCTGCATTTATGATATTCCCGGCTAAGTGTTCCAAAATTAATACCCTGATTTTCAATCTTACAACTTACCAGTGTGTCACATACCTCTGTGCTGAATGGGGTGAGGCTGGGATGGGTAAGAAATGTTCACATCTTTGTTTCAACTATTACACTGTGGGGTTGTAGAGGAAGAGTCATTGCCCTTCTTGAGAAGTTGGAGATGTTGGTTTTGTGGGATCAACCAAAACCATGTTAACTGTAGCTGTCTACCTGCATGCAAGGCTTCTGCGAAAACCTCTGTTAGTTTGCATGATGACTTGTTAAGCCTTTCATGTACAGGGTGGGTCCAGTACTGAAATAAGAAAATGAAAAGGCTGTTGAACGAAGGGTGAGGAATGGAACTTACAGATGGCATGTTCAGTCCTTTCTGCAGGCTAGGAAGACCTGTCCAGCCTGCTCACTGCAATTATTAGGTTACCAGAAGAACTCAACGTGATTTTGAAAAGTCTTCACTATGTCTGACTGCAAACATTACAATTGACTGTCATTGAACAAAATCAGGAGGTACAAAAGCCAAAAAATTGTTAAACTCGTGCTCTTCTGTTAGGTTGGAGAGTGGGAAAAAAGAATCCTCATCCTAAAGTGTTCAGAGCAGGCACCCCAAAGTTGTGATACATTGTGCAGCAACGCTGTGTTTGGAAAGCATTCTGATAAAGTAGGATGTGTGCAAACATGCATGTATTTTAGGGCTAGTACATGGACATGTTTGTTTGGTGTGTGTTTGTTTTGTTGTGTTTTTGTTTGTTGGTTGTTGTTGGTTTGGGTTTTTTTCTACCTGAATATGCATTTATCTTCCTGCTTTAACATACTTAACTACATGACTGATTCAAAACTAACAACCCGTGACAGTTACGAAGCACCATTAGTAATGACTGTCAACCAGGGCACCTTAGTGATGATCTGTGTCTGAAGGGCTTTATCATGACTGTAAACTTTCTCATGATGTTTCTTGAAGCTCCAAAGGACATTAGAAGAATCTGTGGAATAGTGTGAACCTTCCTCTGCAGGACGCAGCAAATCATAGTACAGCTACGATGCTTCTTGATATTACATCAGAGCAGCAGCATAGTTCTATTTTGGTGGTTTACTTAGTGTGCTCTTCAGATGTATGCATATTAAACAAGTGTGGTCAAATAATTTGTCACTGCACGTGAGCAGTTTGCTTATTTTGTTAAGCCTGTATAGGAATGGGAAATCAAATGTTTTTATGAACATTTTAACCATGTTTTTTATAACTCTCCCAATGTTCTTTTCCTTCAAATTCTGCAAAGTGATTCAATTTGCCAGTATTTTCCCTTTTTGTCTTTGAAGACTGCTGATCATATAACCTTCTGTTTCCTTTTGTTCTGCCTTAACACTTCAGTTTATTTTGACACTTTCTGCAATTGTGAAACTTGAATTTAAGCTAAGATTTTTATATAAGCTAAATTAGTTGCATTAGTTCAGGATTATATAGTTTAACAGTAATAGTTTTATAGTTTAGCAGTAATCATAGTACAGTATTAGAATATCAAGGTAGATTATAGTTTATTACGGTGTATTATTGCAGTTAGTAAACAATGCTATCTGGTGTAATTGTTATATCAATGTGACTGTTTCAAGGATCTACCAATGTTTGTATTAGAAAACTAGATTTCAAGGGTTTATAATTAATACATCATATATTGCCTAAAGGTGGAACTTAACATAGGATGTACTGAAACTGGGGAAATCCCTGTTCTCTTTGTACTATCCACTCTACTGGATTGAGGCCTATCATGCTTGGAGAAAGATCCTAGAGCTATGGCTGTGGAGGCTTATCTTAATGGGTAGGAATTCATGCCAATCCCTGCAACTAAAGGTAGATATTTACTCTCTCCAGCTTCTAATAAACATATCGTCATCTTTTTTCTTTTTTTTTTTTTCCTTTCTTGATTTGCCATCCAATTGATTCATTTTACACTTTCAGAAGAAGGGAGTGATAGAGGAAGAAAGCATGAAATGCTTAAGAGTGAAATTTGTTTCCCAGTCTGCTGCGATGAGAATAAGAAATTCCTGGAGATTAATCACAGGATTTCTGAGGCTGGAATAGACCTCCAAGATCATCAAGTCCAGCCTATGACCCAACACTGTGACATCAGCTAGACCAT